>PQXH01000114.1:0-142901 GCA_004786125.1 Botrytis tulipae
ATCAATATGCTAATACGCGCCACAGTTTCACTATAGTATACTATTGCCTACACTGTTTCTACCAAGGGGGTTGAATTTCTCCTTAGGAAACGGTTTCGTATCGCAATATTAGAAGACAACTAATACAGTCAATTCTGAAAAAGTTGTAACAGATCCAAGGATGACTCAAAGTGAAAATACCATGCAAATAATACTGATTGCGAGACTACTGTCATAAACTGCCATAAGTATGATCAATTGACCGCGTCTAAATCAACCCCATTCACCGCGGTTGGCGAAGCAAGCAAAAGGCAGTGAGACATCAGAAAACGCACCAAAATTCATGAGTCCCAATAAGGGTAACATGAAGCGCATATTTAGACTTGGTCGTCTAGCCGTACAAGTTGGTAGTGCTATTTTGTGATTCATGATCAACGTTAAAATATTAATCACATTATGGTGTACGGTGTGAATCGCGATGTGTATCCTGGTAAGAAATGTATACAAAACGAAATGCCAGCTCAGAATTGCAATTTGACCGTACAAGCCGGCGTTACTGATGTATCGTTAGCATTCTGTCACTCATGAAATGGATCTATAATACGGTCTTAGCTGCGACACTAATCTTGGTTACGCTCTTTTACTACAGCTGTTAATATCACCAGGAAGTCTTTGGCAAGTGGTTATAAGGGAAACTAATTCCCTCCTCAAAAAACTTCTCCTGTTATCCTTCTCATCTTTCATCAAGGAATTCTTTGATCAGGGACTTCCATCATAAAGACTCGATCTATCAAAAACTTCATCTCACATACAAAATTTCAGATGAACTTATTAGATTCAAAATTTATCCATTTAAATCTTCCCTTCAGACCAAAGATGTCTGCGAAAGAGAAAGAATCTTATATCGAGAAGCAAAATTCTCAGAAAGAGCAGCTCCGCGCATCCACCGAATTCCCAGATCTCACTCCTGAGGAGGCCCTTCAGAAACGAGTCCTTGCTCGCTGGATCCATAACCAATGGTTCGTGAAAGATGGAATACGTCATATCATTCGCAGAGGTATGTATATCACTGAATAACTTTAATAATTCAATGAATACTAACTTGACAATCATTGTAGACATTCAATATGACCATCCCAAAGCCATACCTCGACTATGGGAGAATCTTTCACGCTGGAGATCAACGACTGAGACACAGACTTATGTCGATTATTGGGACAGTCCGGTTCCGCTAAAGGATGTGGACCGCGTAACTGAGAAGACACTTGCAGCTCGTGAAGCAATTGGAATTCATCCAAGTGAGGGAGGTTGGAATCTACCGAGATCTCACCCTAGACACTTGCTCAACTTTCCACAGGGTAAGTTCGCCATCATTCAATTTTATGATTTCCCATGAAGATAATAGCTAACTTTTGTTCGATTTATAGAGATTCTAGACAAGATTATTGGTTATAATCTCATTATCGGCGAGGACGTGGGCTCCATAGCCCCTATAGCGATGACTAGTAACAAAAATAGCGACTACCAAGAAGCCCATTACCAAATTGCTCGCTCTCCTTACCCCGGACCTGTTCGTGAAGATCTACCACGTAATGGATACCGTGTGTATGCCTTTGCTGAAAGATATCAGCCAGTCAGTGGATTGTTTGGAGATACTTTATTCGAGCGAGGACCGCAATCCATCAAGAAATCGAAATTGAGCGATGAATTCGGGCCTTACATTCAGATGCAAAACATCTTACGTCTAATTGTTGATGCAAGCTGTCTTAGAGCATGTAAAGCTTTCCAAAGTTATGGCACGGAGATGTTGTACAGACATAACACTTTTAAGTTTGACATTTCAACTTATATGAATACAAGAAAATATATGATGTACGATCAGGATGGACCTCGTTCCAGCTCTACCGTCCTCAAACCAGATAGACACATAGAGAGTGTTGGAGTAATTCAGCCATATAACGAATGGTTGGTCGAAGTTAAAGACGCAGTGTCTCAAGTAAAACAATCTGTTAGCGACAAAGATCTAGCAGGTTGGGCTTACCAAGATCCTTTCGTTCGATTCCTCTACAATATTGGCCCGGAAAATGCGAAACTTATCAAAAGTCTCCAGTTTTCTGGCAACATGAAGACTCATCGCTGCAGTCCAGGCGATGATCATCATAGAATTTGTGGCGAGGGTTTTATGATGAACTTCCTTATCTATCTACAATTTATCCATGAGCTTTGTCCGCATTTAGAAAAGCTCGTCTTGAACATCGCTCCGGATGTCCATCGTCGTTACCAGGATAAAGAATGGCTGAGATGGTCTAGCTTCCAGGAAAATCTTACTCCGTTCCTAAAAACTCATATTAGAAAGTTACAAACCGTCAAAACTTTGGTTCTTTGTACCCGGAATGAAGCGAAACCGGCTCAGCAGAATTATCTTTATGAGCCAATGAAGTTTCCTCTTGCAGTAGAAACATGCAAATGGTTTGAGGAGAGGGCAAAAGGTTGGGCATCAAACGCTTAAAATCATTCGAGAATGCTCAACAGATACTATATGGGTAAACGATTGAGAAACTCAAGTCAAGCAAGCATGCTTTGGTTTCATTGGGTGAGGGTGCTAGGAGTTTGGTTCGGTCTCTTGACCTATTTATCTCTGGGGGTTTCTAGCTAGTAATTAATGGACTCAAATGATACATTATCATGAATCATATAAATGACCTAATATTATTTGACTCTTAAAATCGTGATTCAACAACCCTGTAGAGTTTACCTAAACAGTGATTTCACCAACAGCCAACGACAAATCTCAAGTTTAACGACAGGTGACTTTGAAAGTTTGCTTCAATTGTATTCCCGTTTGCTAATGAATAACTCTTCCAGAATCTATAAATGCCCTACATATGTCACCCTAATATTCACTTCTTATCATTCAAAAACATGACTTTTCCGAACTCTTCCTTGGATCAGATGAAAAAGTTGGAATGAGAGAGAGGGCATGGAATGAATCATATAGTCTCTGTTATTGCGAGTGATGAATGCGCAAGTAAGAATTGAGCAGAGTGAATACAAATATTCGTATAAATTTCCATTGAATTACGCTATACTGCATCTCGATTGTATGCGCTCAGATGTTTCGTTTGAATATTGATGCGCTAATGCGTCGCTTAACATCTGCTGTATAGACTAGTGTCAAAACAGGCGAGTCGAACTCTTTCTCATGGCTTTTTAAGCTCCCTTTCCTCCAAGATCCATTCATACAAAGTTTCTTGAAACTTCAACTTCAACCTCAACTCCAACTCCAACTTTAATTTCAACTCCAACTTTAATTTCAACTCCAATTTCAACTTCAACGTTTAGATATCCTCCTCAAAACTACACTTCAAAATCTCAATACCCCCCTAACTACATCAAAATGCCGGCACCAAAACTTTATGGCCGCACAATTCCGTTTGGACCTTATACTCCAGAGGATCTAGTGGAGGCACGCCGCGAGTTTCCAGAAGAGAAGCTACCATCTAGGGCTCTAGAAAAGTTTGCCCACGCTCATTGGCTCGGATCAAGTAGCAATAGATGGTTCTGGAAAGACAACTGCCGCTATACTTGCGGTGATGGTATGTTAAAACCATCCAAAAAACCTAGTATTTTTAAAGACCTCTTGCTTACTTTAATCATTTCAGATATCATCTATAATCAAATCTGGGAACCCAGAACCAAAGAAGTTCGCTGTCCGTACAATTACAAGAAGTACTTGGTTCCACTGGGTGGTCCTCCAACACTGTCACAAATCGATACACCCAAGCCACAGAGGCTTGCAAAGCTAATCGCGCACAAGAGCGAAATGCAATGGAATTTACCTCGTGACCATCCTCGTCATCTTTTGAATTTCCCACAAGGTGAGTTAGCTCTAGAATGCCGATTACAAATTGAGTACTAATCATTTGGACACAGAAATTCTGGATGCTATTTTTGGGTCCATATTGAGTGCCCAAGATTTTATCGTTCTCCCCGATGTCTCCACCTCCAACAGGCTGCCCAAGTATGATGACCCCAAATTCCACCAATCTTACAAGTTGGAAGGAATTGAATGGAATTACAAATATCCAAATACGCCTCACTTTGAATCTCTCTGGATCAGCACAGTAATCCACGAACAACGATATGATGCACAGGGAAAATACTTTGTTCTTCGCAGAGTTTGCCGCCCTATGATCGACGCAACCATTATGCGGGTCTGCAAGAGCATCTGTGACCAGGGAAATGAAATCTTGTATGCAGGAAATGAATTCAAGTTCCTGACAACAAAGACCGGCAAATTGGGGGCCCCAGATACCTTGTTTGAAGACAGATTATATCCAAGCACTGGGTCGACTAGGTTATTTTGCCAAGGAAGAGACTGCCAAGAAGCCAGAAAGATACGACAAGAAATGGCCGTTGATGCCATCAATATCATCGAAAACAGAACACCGGTGGTAGATCTGTACTTCGACATGTATCATGATCCCTTTGTACGATTCCTTCGTGCCATTGGGCCAAGCAAGGCCGCCATGATCAAGACTCTACATTTTAGCGGACCCGTCAAGCAACATTATTGCTCTCAGGATTCTAGCTGCACCAAATGTGTCAAGGAGTGCGAAGATGACTTGATCGAAAGTCTGCTTCTATACATTACTCTCATTAACAAGTTTTGCACAAACGTGCAAAAGTTGGTCATTTATGTGGCGAGGGACTACCAAACAAGCAATACCTTCAGGGGAGGCCGCGTATCATATGACGAGGACGAACGAGAACGCGAGTTTTATGCACGCCTGCAAGGTTTGCTGGACAACCAGGTTAGAGAGTTAAACACGGTTCAACATCTGCAGATCTACTGGGATGGCCAGATAGAATTAGAGTGTGCTAAAGACGCAGAGGCATGGTTCTCCGAGCGAACTCGCCAGCGGGGACTCGAGGCGCTTGGGAAAGCGAAACTGCAGAGCAGGATGCAGGCTTCGACTGTTGGCGATGATAATGCCAACAGTTCCATCGAAACTCCTATATGATGTTTCGGAAGCAACATGATTGCATTGGCGATGGAGCATCGCATCTTTCGAAGAACAAGACTACTGATGATCAGGCGTTCAGAGATTCTTGGCACTATACCTAAGAAGTCAAGGTCCAGGTCTACAGCACGCATGTCTTTCAATAATTGAACCATTACACTAGACTGAGATTCCAGGTGCTTATGTTTGCGAGATTGTGATAAGAATAACAGAAAACTGTTGAAATAACAATCTTCTGCCAACTAGCTCGGTTTTCAACTAGAGAACCATTCATTTATACTATCAACGAGCTACGACTAACAAATTACAAGTAATTCTTGAGAAGATGCAAATCAGGGACTTCTTGACGTGTCTTTGACTTCGATCTTTCATGCTCTCCTGGTTTTATTCGGGCGTTGTGTTTTCCCTCTCATTGTGTTTACATGTTCTAATTGAATAACTCTATACCTATGCAGTTTTGATAAAGTATCGAGTGTGGGCAGGATGTCTGCTTAAAAGCAATAAGTTGACCGGTAGGGAATGGTACTGCGTTGTGACTAACAACCATGGATCATTTCCCGTGTTTTCATTGCCCAAAGTCGGCACGTGTTTCGACTTGTATTTTTAGCAATATCCGGATTTACTAGATGAGATGCATGAATTGAGTGAAGCAGAGTGAAAGTGAATATGGAAGGTCTGGTCAGAACTGGAATTGAAGTTTGGCACGTGCCTCATTCTCATGCCTCAAATCGAATGGAAGTTGCAAACTTACATTCAGTTTCCTGCAAGATCAAACCAAAAATCAATCACACAAACATGAATGTTCGAATGAATTGATACGATAAATCGATAGAGATTTCTTCTCTCTTCTTACATTCTCTCTCAAAATTTCTTATTGCCAGAACGAAGATGCCGCCACGATTTCCTCCCCGTGTTCCGCGCGAGCATATCAACAATCTTCCACCGATGACTCAAGACGATCTTGATGCCGCACGCAAAGAATTTCCTGAGGAAAATCTCCCATCAAGAGCCCTGGAAAAGTATGCGAAGAAGCATTGGATTGAGGGTCGTTACTTTTGGAAGGATAATTTTCGTTATGTCTGCGGCTTTGGTATGTGGACTTTCCAATCCAAGTTTAAAGAATGCCTGTGATTGTTTGAGGGTGCAACATACTTATTTGGTCAATTGCAGATATTCAATACTTCACAGCTACGGTTCCTAGATACGAAAGGAAGACAGGCCCCCAACGCAGAACATACCATGTTGCTAAAAATACTCCGACATTGGCCATGACTGATCGACCAAAGAAGAAGGGACTCCAGAAGTTGGTCGCACATCAAAGTGGGAACGAATGGGCATTGCCTCAGGATCATGACCGACACTTGTTGAAATTTCCTCAAGGTGAGTTGATCATTCTACAATGGGTGCATATAGCATGGACTTCTCTCTCGACTCTTATAAATTAAAATGAATTCATGGTTCTTTTCCTCCTTCCAAAATCGCATGGTTTCATTGCACGATTTGTTATGGACACAGTCATTCGATGAGACTTTAGTGAGCCAAAAACAAAATTCAAGAGCATCCTCACTCCAAAGTCTCTAATGGTATCACGAATCCAGATATTCATTGTCGATTGCTATTGCGTCATTCACTACTAATTTTCTTTGACAGAAATTATTGATATAATCTCCCGCTCCGTTTTGACAATCGAGGATCATACAATCACGCCGGACGTCACAACATCTGATTGGGCACAGGTTTTTAAGTCTCATAAGACCTATTCCCTAGATGCTGAGCAGAGTCTCAAATCAGAACTCAGCTTTGATACTATCATCACACACCCTTGCAAAGATCAAGAAGGAACATACTTCGAGCTTCGAAAGGTATATCGCCCCAGGATAGACGTAACTTTATTACGAGTGTGCAAAAGCTTCAGAGACAATGCAACCAAGCTATTGTATAAAGAAAATGTGTTCCATTTTCCAACCATGGATTGGAGTGAAACTGGCAGTCCCATTTCCTGGATCGATAACGAGAATACACGCAGCTGGAATACACCCGAGTTCGAGATGATCACACAGCGCCCGTTGCATGAAGTTTCGTTAGTCTTCACACGATTTCACGAGACAGAGCCATTTGAAAGTTTCGAGCCCGATTTCTTTGCCGTTAATGACGCTATTCGCTTGATCGAAAGGTCCGGGACCCCAGTGCTCGAGGACTGTCGGTTTGCTTACAGCTACCACGACCACTTTTTCCGCTTCCTTCAAGCGATTGGAAAAGACAAGGCCAGATTGTTAAAGACTTTACAATTTAGTGGAACAGTGGTCTTACATAACTGTAACGGTAACAACTTGATGCATTCTCCGAAATTGATATGCCCCAAGGATTTGGTTGATACCCTTCGATTGTATGTTCCAATCATCAATAGGTTCTGTACCGGCTTGGAGAGGCTGGTGATTGAAGTGCAGAAAGACCCGTATCCAGACCGGCCGTTACTACTTGGCTTGGGTTCTTTGGACTCGGCCGGGAGTATTCACCAACAGTACATAACTTCCCTGCTCGAAGGAGAGCTCCGAAAAATCAAGACAGTAAAAACACTGGAAGTATATAAAGTCTTTGAGATGAAGAATGATGCCACTGCAGCAGATTCATCAGTGGATACCCCCGAGGCCCAAAAATTCATGAAAAGAGAGAAGCTTGATATCGCAGAACCGACAATAGTATGGTTTAGAGATAGAGCTAGCAAATCAGGTAATCAGAATGGAAGAGAATGAAACAGTAGCAATGAGGAAATCTGTAGGGGGCCTTAAATTACGAGATGAAGGATATTTCATCCATGTGACAGGGAAGAAACTGAATGGGGGGTGAAAGATTGAGTTCTGAGGAAAGTGCTTCTGCTTTCGAGGATCTGTGAAGATCTAGTAAGCGGCAGACAAGAATATGCAATTGTAGCTACCATGAAGAGAAATTTCACGTAATAATAATGACTGGTGCTCGTTGACGCGAAGTTTCTCAAACGAGTGTTCACCCCTTATGTCCGCAGTTTCAAGCATTCAACGCCTCGGATGGTTGGCGCAGATATCCACCAACCTCGATGTTGGTGAACCAGGCGAATATTCAAATATTTTGTATAGATTGTTAAGAAATCGGCAATTGAAACCAATCAGTCCAGGCTTCGTGTAAAACAAGACAAGTGATTTGACACTGGCCCATGAACTTTGGAAAGTCGAAGATGCCTTGAACTTTGGATCTCGTTCGTTTGTTCAATCGTGCTTGGTGACCATTTGCTAGCCCTTTACTTACCTATCTTGACCTCTTCATTCCTCATATTATCTGTTATTGAAAAATTACCATCAACTTTAAGGCCTCGACAACTCATGCACTTCCCGGGGCTCTCATCTCGTCACATGTTCCAAACGGCGAGAGTGAAGCGGACTCATATAGTTCTCCATTTCATCTCACTCTGTCAATCTCATCGCAAAGTATCATGAATGTAAATTACTTAACTCCGAAATCATGATTGAAAAAAGGACAGATGGAAAACTCAACCCGCACTCACGTGCACCTGACTCAAAAATCAGAGCTAGAGCACTAGCGCCGATAGATCATGACGGCATCTTCGAGTTACTCCCCACACTCCCAACCTTTACTGACATCTTTCATATGAACATCGGTTTGTCCTTAGGGCCTAGGATAAATCTCATACAAAGAATTAATGGGCAAACCACTTTATACATCAGGTAGCTATTGTGAGCATCCCGTTTCATATCGCAACGAGATCCCAACCTTTAAGTATAAAATTACGCTCTCCACGTGCAGACGTGAATCATGATCATAACATCATGCCATCAAAAACTCAACTCCAAACTACCATGCGCCGCGTACGTCAACCACAACTTTCCACAATAGACAATATACCCCCTCGAGACCCCATACCCAAGAACCAGGTGAGGGGTCGCAGATGTCGATCTTTGACGTCGACCTAGCATATGTATATTCGGCACATGCGTTTGTATGGATGTAGAAACGTAGGGTGCGGAGAAGAGCGCTCGGATCCAAAGAATGCTTCTCTGCATCGCGCCGAAGCGGAAAGAGATAAATTTCCGCGTTATTGTCACGAATAATATTCTTCTTGGATGGAAAGAATACTCCGGATTTGATAGCTATCTTGCATCCAGAGATATTGGCGTGGATCATCATCATGTAAGTAATATAGTATCAAATAAGTATATCAACCCCTCTTCTTTTGCTTTCTTTTCCTGCTCCCTTTCATACCCGCTACCCGAACTTTCTACCAAAAATGGCAACATCATCACACCATGACCGCACTCCCAATCCCGCTCTCTATACCGGTAACCCCTTAGCCCACGCCCATACCAATTCCTCCAACTCCATATACTTTGCCCCCTTTGCTGGTGCTCTCCAGCCGGGATTGTATCGACCTCCTAAGAAGAACATAGCGAATCCTGCACCTTTAGGACTTGCTGCTTTCGCATTGACGACATTTGTATTGAGCTTGATAAATTGGCATACGAGAGATGTTTCGGAGCCGAATATTGTGGTTGCGTTAGCTTTTGGGTATGGTGGGTTGGTTCAGTTATTGGCGGGGATGTGGTATGTTTCATTTTCTTATATCTGTTGATTTATGCCTATTCAATGAACTGCCGAGCGAAATCGGGTGGGAGTTTGTGAAATTTTGGCTGATGAGGAATGATACAGGGAAATGGCGGCTGGAAATACATTTGGTGCCACAGCATTGAGTTCTTATGGGGGATTTTGGATATCTCTCGCGATTGCCTTGACACCAGGTGGGTTTGGAATTTAAGCCTCCTATGAAAATCCAGTACATTTTTACTATGCATTTGAATTTTTCCTCATGATATTTCCTCATTTCTTACTTATACCCCCTTCAAAACCTGAGTCCGCCAACTAATATCCCTCCAGGGCTGGTTCATATTTACATTCATCCTCTGGATCCTCACTCTTCGCTCCACCGTTGTCTTCTCCTTCCTCTTCTTCATGGTCGTTCTCACCTTCCTAATGCTCGATCTCGCCTACTTGTACCCTGGAGAAGCAGGTCCAAATGTGGCTTTCAAAAAAGCAGGCGGAATGTTTGGAACCCTAGCAGCGTTCGCAGCGTGGTATGTAACGCTAGCTGGACTGGCAGATGATTCGAATAGCTTTTTTACAGTGCCAGTGTGGCATTTCCCGTGGAGTGACAAGGGAAGAGAAACGAGGAGAGTAAGGAATGGAAGCTTGGAGGAAGGTACTGTTGGGGGAGGAGTGAGGAACAAAAGACTAGGCAAGCGAGTGTATAGTTGAGGGTGGATGAATGTTGATGTGATGGGAACCGGTTGTGAAATTTATTCAAAATGGGTAAATGGGTGTCAGTACTCTGTGGAAAGAGCTGCGACGATGTAGCGGATGTTTGTAAAAGTTTGAGACGTACATATACCATGCAAGACTTGCCGAAGATTTGTAGGAATAGAAGAAATGAAATGTAAAAGAATTGATCCAATTGAGAGTAGAGTCATCAATGACCATCATCGTTGCAACCGTCCTTCATGCAAGGATATATCAATGCTAGAGTTAGCATGAAAATTTTCTAGCGCTCTAGACTATCGGAAGTAATGTATCGATCTGGTTGCTACCGGTATTTTGCATGGACCGGGATTGGTGACTTCATTTCTCGAACCCGTGAACAAAGCTAAAGGTGTTGTTACAGATACCGTATGTGATATCAGACTGAAGTAGTACCTCGAAGGGATGACACTAAAGGAGGGATTGAGTAATAGGTATCCAAAGTCTTTCTTCCTGAATGACTTCAACATCTTCGTGCTTGAAGTAGCAGATCAACAGCTCGCCATCGTTGGAAAAGCCTGTCGCACAAATCGCGAATAGCTTCAATATCGAACCACATCCCACACTTATACCCAACCACTACCAATTCTTCTTCACAACCTAGCACAAGGCCAAATCTGCAATGAAAAAAAAAAGATTTCAAAAACTGGTCAGACGTCCATCAACACCCACCCCAATCCAGACTCCTAAGAGAACCAAAAGAGGGTCGAGATCATCACCACTTTCTATACGATCAAGCGACTGTCACCAGCCACTCAAACGCCTTCCTTGCGGAAAGAACGAAAGCAAAAACGGTTTCACTCTAGGGCATTGAGGATCGACTCATCGTCCCAGTTGGAGTCTGTGGCTCTTGTAGAGAACACAGAAAAAGGACGTTTACTAAAGAAATGATTCTTTGAAGTATTGTCGATACTTTTTTCCCTGAGGGTCTGGGGAGGAGAGGACTTTATAGAGATGGAGTGTGGTCTGTGCGTGGAAATGCATGAGCGGAGCGAGTGCAAATGGTGCAAATATGGCTAGTTTGGGACTAGACGGGAAAATTCTGTAGCAGAGTGGGGCGGGTCATATGTGGGTTTTGGGAAGTTTTTGGGATGAATTTTTTGGGAGGGGGACGGAATAGTTTTGCTGTGAGGCTGGACTTGGGATATGAGGTTGTATGGTTTATGGTTGGGTGCATATGCTCGTATGGCTTGATTGGTAGATTTATTATTGTGTTTCTTATTATGTTTGTTAACCTTATATCCCTGCTACTTGGTCAATGGTCTGTTCTGCTTTGAGTGACTTCAGTCTTTCTTCATTCCTCACTCTCGTGACTTCGAAATGAAATGCTCAACCAACGTCTTTGAATTGATTTGTGAAGTACTTGCTTGGGAATGGTAACCAGATATTGCGAGGTTGTCAGCACTCAATCCACTTCTGGCAATCTTGGGCATTTTCCCTCACATTACCTCCATTGCTCAGTATATACTCTATGTTCCGAATCTTGGCAGAAGAATACGCTCAAATTGAATGCTCAGGAGTATTCGCGAATGGCATCAGTAGGATAGGTAGGTTTAAGTTGCTCATTGCTGTTTGAGTCCCGTTGCAAGTTGCTCTCGGGCTCAGGATCGTGAACTTCGAAGTCGAAGATGTTGTCATTGATTCTACGACTCTCTCACAATTTTTAGTCTTGAAGCTTAATACTTGGCTCAAAGTATTGGTAGCTTGAGTATTGGTTACCGTATCATGTTTCTCAAACCTGAAATTGAAGATCTTCAATGAAGAAATACTTGTCCTCTTGCTTAGCCCTACTCTAGTGAGTTGGCTAACCGCACTTATCAAGCACTTCCAACTCTCAAATTCTAAGATTTCCTTCAAAAATACTTCTCCTACAAATTAATACATTTACAACCATCAATATCTTCTTTCACAGTCTACCTTCGATCGCTAGTGTTACCCACGAAGAGTGGTTACGCTACCTGGTTCCGAAAAGGCTATCTAACATCAGACGATGGCTCATACATTTATTGTCCTCCTGTCGTTGTCTACTTTAGTAATTGTAACTGCAACTTTCATCAAATATCTTACTTCTAATATCAAAACTCCTCTATATATCACATTTTCATGCGAAATGGCATGGACCTCGATGTCTAAGATTCTCAAGCTTCTTCCTTCATGGGTGAGGAATTTATTCACTTTTGGATTTGCATCAAGAGACTTGGTTGATGCCCAAGAGGTATGAATATTGAGTTTGAGCTCTATTTCTGTATTCTGATAGAAACTCGATAGGTTACGAACGTCGCAACGAACGATTCAGATGAGAATTCGCTTGTTGCCAATCAATCTCCATTTTTACGACTTCCTCTAGAATTGCGAATGAAGATATACAAGGAGCTTAGTCCAGATTTGAGTTTCAAACCCAAAATTTATCTCAGACTCAATTGCGGTACTTCAGGAAAAAGTGTTCTAGTAAAGCATTTCAGGGAAGATGGTCGCCCTTGTTACTCGGCAATATTACGTTTAAATCGTCAGCTTTATCATGAGGCCATTCCACTATGGGATCGGCAAAGCAATAAGTCTCTGGCCAATGGACACTTTGCGCGTATCAGGTCAATCAACACGTCTACTGTACAATGGAGCTTAATTGCTAAGAGTCCTTACACCGAGTCATTTCCGGGTTTATAACAAAATTTAGAACCTTTGAGAGATGGTAGATCTATCTGCCCATTATTATGATATCTCAATATGATATCGGTCGTTTAATACTTGTCAGATCGCAAACCTATCTATCTATCCAAATTTGTTCTATATTCATGCGACGAAGGAATTTTTGGCACAATCTCGATGGAACATTCTATGCAAAGAAATCAGAAGTCTCGTAAATACACATCCGATTGCGTATGGTCGCCATACACATATAGAAGAATTACGACCGAATCCTCTTTCAGCAAATTATATCTATCTCGTTTCTCTAATTCTACTCATCTCCGGTTTCGATTCGTTCATCATCATCAAACTCGTTTGAAATCTCCTACAGTCTTCTGTCTCGATTCACTACACTACACTTGGAGATTCGCTTTGGGTATTCTTTTCCCTTTGTTGGATTATGGACAATATATGTTAGGAGGAAGAGAAAATATATATCACATCATATCATATCGCTGGACTTTGCACTCATTAGCTCGAAGTCCTCTCTGAGTCTCAGAAACTTCTCGAATGATGATTTGGAAACCTGAGAATGTTTTCGCGCGTGTTTGTGTTTGTGTTTATTTTGGAGATTCGTGATATTTGGTTCATTGGTTGGGCTGTGCGGTTGGAAATGGGGGAAAGGTATGGATTATGAGGATGTTTATGGTTGGGGAGAGTGTAATTTCTAATTTCGAATATCTAATTTGAAATGTGTATCTTTATAAACAATAAGATCCTACCCACCTACCTGGCATGTATCTAGAATTATCACAGTATTCTGTCGATTTCCCCATCATCCCTCTACTTTCTTTCCCTTTAACATTCCGAGTCTTGTTATTTCTTTTTAGCTTTCTTGTGATATTCTTTGGATTAGGTTTCTGAAGGAAGAAGGAGAGGGAGAGGGAGGAGGAGGAGGAGGAGAAGAAAAAGAAAGGGCTGCAAAAGAGTAGAGGTGGTGATGATGTGTAACCAACCTCGGGAAACGTGTTGGGAGAGGATGAGAGGAGAGGGGTAAGGATGTTGAGGTGGATGAGGATTTGAGTTAGGAGTTCGGAGAGGGGAATGGAGGGAAGGAGGCAGGGTGAGGGAGAGGAAGAAATGTGGACATGGTGGCTCTATGAGATGTGTATGTGTATATGGATGGGGTTGTGGTTGTGGTTGTGGGTGTGGTTTGTATACCTAGAAAAACCAATACACCGATATCCAAGCTCTTCCAGATTCCAAGTCTCAACAATCTTTTATTTTTTTCTACTCTCTTGCAATGTCACGTGTGCAATGTATATAACCCATACACCAATGAGAAATCTATACAGATACGAATACGAATAATCCACACGCCACCCCTTCAAGCGAGGCGAGTGAGGCGAGCAAGAAGCACAGCAGAGCAGAGCAGAATCGAGTCTGGTGGTTATGATATGTGATTATATAATTATTTAGATTTAGAGAGGGATTAGATGGATGGGAAATTGTGGTGTGGTTGTGAGATATTGATATTGATATTGATATTAATATTATTGAATATGATTATATTGTTAGGTGTACTTTGACTCTTTGCGCTTTGTGTGGAAAATTGAGGATTTGTTCGGTTTTGTATAGAGGTGTTACGGAGGTTAGATGGGTGGGTTGAGAGGATGAGGTGGATTTTGTGGATGTGATGGAAATAGAGGAGTTGGCTGGAGAAGGGGGAGATGGTTTGGATGTGGATGGGGATTTGGGGGGTGTTGTGAATTGGGGTGTTGAAAAATTGGGGATTGGGAATTGGAGGGATATTTAGATATGTGGTGTTTCGTGATCAGACAGGATTTACGAAAGTGCACAGCAGGTTTTCAATTATTTTGGCGATACATGGGGCGCATTGGGATACTTTGTTAAACACTAGGTAGGTAGGTATGAGTAGTTATACCGATTGTGGAATTAGAATTGTGCAGTGAAAAAAATAGTCAAATATGAAACCGATTGCAAAAGTGGTTATTCAACATCATTTAGACAACAAAGTTTATGTCGAGCTGAAAATGGATCATTGATGATAGTGGTCAAATACAACATAGAGAACGGAGAGATGATGATATCGCGAAGCTTCCGGAGACTATCAACCCAAGGCAAATAAAAGTAACGTCCTAAATAACACCGCCTGAGTACCCAATCTAGATAAGAATGGGTCTCTAACCTGGGAGCAAAAGCAAACAAATCCATTTCTAACCCTCGGAATGATTTCTTATGTATGCTTCAGTCAAACCTTGATGGCACGCTGTAGAAAAACACCGGGAGATTTCTCATTTTCATCTAAACTTGTATGATTCATCGTCCCATGTCGTCGGAGATGAATCCCTCGGCCTCTGGTAGAAATCTCGATTCTGTAACATATCAAGCTCGACGTGAGCTGATCTGGATAAAAAACTTGATCTAGGATTCCGACTTTTCATTCTGATCTTTTGTTGATTGAGGACACAGCGAAGATGTCTTGTTTAAGTTGGTACTTCTCTCATATCAGTCTTCCCCGGAAGTTTCAGGTGCATCCTCGCTTAAGCCATGCAAAGTACCATTTTTCAAATCTTCCTCAATTTGTTGGATGTCTTCCTCGGTGATAGTACAATAGCCGAATCCTGGGTCATGAATCATGCTGTAAAAGATCTGAGGGCGTTTGTATGGCAAATATAGAGTGAGCTCCATTGCCGTATTTGGAACCAGTGGCTCTTCCCATTGTCCAGGCATATCCATGGAGAACTTTCCGCTTTCGATGAAAGCTTCATCGACTTGTGAGAGGCATCGGCCTGCACCATTCCTATCGCGACGTTTTCGACCAGCTTCGCATAGGAATAGGGGATCAAGATGCGAGTACTCCTGTAAAGTTGTAACATCTATTTCAAGTGAAAGATTGTCTTGCTGATGCTCATGAACAACCGAATAATTTATGTCCTTACAACAGTGAATGATGTGGCCTTTGAAATAATTCTTTGCAATGTTCTTTCCATCGCTATTATCCCTGTCGCTGTTCTCTTGACCATCACTCTCGGTACGTGGATGATGAGGAAAGAGATCAATGCCTGACTCAAAAAATGGTTTCGACCATATTCGAAAGAGAGCATTGGTAATTTCCACGCTCCAAAGGCATGCTTTTATGATATCTACAACCCCATCTATGTATATGCCAGTGATAGTACGCGGGAGGAGCTCTTCGTTTGATTCGCGTGGAGATGAGGGTATAAGTAATTGCCTCAAGATAAGGGAGAGCTTGTATTCGAATAGAAATAATGTACTGTTCTCTTCTCCATAGAACCAAAGACGGAATAATGATCCGAGCCATTTGCCTACAACAGCAAATATCATATGTTCCGCAAGCACCCTGTTGTAATATGAATCGGGAGTCTCGAGTTGGAATAACTCTTCCGCAAACCTGGCAACTAAAAAGTCGAGAACTTCGGCATCTTCTGTGTGATGAATGCTCCATCGCATAAATACGGCAAAACTGCTTCCGATTGATTGGGCTGCTTTATGCTGGAATATATAACGCCATACGGAAATATTCAAGGTAGAGTAAAAAGGCGTACCTGAGCGCGATAAATAGAACGGCCATAACTCGAATCCAGCTTCAACTAAAGTAGTAAAAGAAGTCAATGTTGTTGCCATCGACACAGGGAGACTGTAATAATATATGAGCAGGTTTCCTTGTGATTTGATTAAAAGAAGAATAACTTACTGGCCATCATCATCCTCCCAGTGTAAATCAGCCCCAACATCAAGAAGCATTGTGGAAAGCTGCCAGTTATCACACGAAACGGCTATCTGTGAAACAATAAGCAATGCCACTTTATGGTTTTTCCTGTGTTGGGATACTTACATGTAAAAGAGACCTTCCTCTCTCGTCCACATCATGAATAGATGCTTCTCCGCGATCTAGTAACCTCCGAACAGCTTGAACATTACCATTTATACAAAGTTTAAAAATTTCTGAATCATATGGTCGGCGCCGAACAACGTCAAGTGCATACCGGTCAAAATTACTTGTTGCCATGAATCTGAACCCTTTCCGACATGTCGTAAATCCCATTAAAAGTTCAACCAGGAAAGTCTTGGTGGTTGTCGAATTATCGGCATCATCTATCCCATCCTCATCGTTATATCGGTGAGTGGTAGAAATAGTTCGAAAATTGACAGTGCCTAGTAAGAAATTCGTCTTATATTGATTAAAAGACTTAGAAACGCTACCAGCAGAACTTCTCCATCCACCTGAGGGAAATAGTTGACTCTGTGTCATTTCTTGTGATGTTTGAAGTGCAATTTGGTGCGTCGAGTTTGTTGTAGCTACAGAGCTGATATTCGTGGTTAGGACATCGAGCCTGCTGTTTACTTGAATCAAAGATGCCCTATACTCAGCGGGTCAATCAAATAATCATTTTATAGGCAGGGCTTCATATTACTGTTGTCTGCTGCCCTGAAGTAGGGCCATAGTGGTCTTAACGCTCTCAAGGTTATCCCTAAACCTTTCTATCTTGCTCGCTTTCAAGACCATCTGGACTTTTCTCCAATGCCTACCGAGACTCCCGTTGGCAACGGATAGATTTCGCGACAACTCTGAGATAAATTCTGAGAGCTGATCAATATCATCCTTTGCTAATTCCAGAGCGTCCTTGACCATGCTTTCAAAATTTGTAGGTATGCTACCAGTTTCGTATTCAAGTCGAATTGTATGAAAGACGCTAGCCACAAGTCGAAGCTGTTTAGACAAGCGGCGAATGTCTGAAGGAGCATCCTGAACGGCTTCCCAGAATTCAGCTGCTTTCCTCAGGGCATCCCCGAGTTGTACCGCTAGTGTTGCGATACCAATGACGCTTGCTGTGAAACCGACGGGATCCGCCATAATGTACAATATCAAGACTTCTCTGAGAAGATGAACGATAAAAAATTGAAAGATTAGTATATATTGGGAGCAAAAGAGTGAGCCGCAATAAACGTATATTTAAGTGGTGTGCTACACTCAGCATCGAAAAGAGATAAGCCTCACACAACCCAATTAGCAAGCCAATCATCAGAGTGAGGCACTGCTGCATGACAAGGGTTTCTGACTGCAGATTTCACAATTTGACCGGAATATAAGTCGCGAATAGTTATTGAAGGTGATGTACACTATTATACTACAGTAACACGGATATCATGAAATACCTTTTAATTCTGCCTCGACCTCCTCGACAATAATTGCCCGAACATCTTCCCAAGAAGTACTGGGTACAACTCTGACTCGTTTCTCTTTTTCTTCTAACCCAACAAATTCTTTAGGGAGTACTGTATCAAAGCTGAAGCTCTTTTCATCCTTCAATGCAAGATCAACAGCATTTGCAAATTTGGCTGGATGTGCTGTTGAGAGGGAAATGTGATATGCATTTGGTGAGCGGGAGACAGATCGTAATGAAGCAGCTACACCGATGGCTGAATGTGGATCCAAAACGTAGGAACCACTAGTATAGAAGTCTTTAATTGTGTCAATGGTTTGCTTGTCGCTGACTCTTTCGCTCTCGAAATCTCTGTTCGCAGCCTTGAGGATTTCGTCTTGGACATTGAATCCACCATTTGTTTTCAATTGTTTAAGCCAAACCTCGACTTCCTGGCCGGCCTGCTTTTTATTCCACTCATCATCCATACCAGCGCCAGAGGCATACTCGTAGGCCAAAAACCACAGTAGTCGCTCGAAATTACTCGAGACAAGAATGTCCATAGCTGGGCTAAGAGTCTCCTTGACACCATCCTCGTGTGCTTTGACTCCATCTTCAACAAGTCCACCTTCAGCTTCGACACCATGAACCGCCTTCTTCTCGTAGTGTCCTGTCTTCCAGAAGCGGTATAAGATATCATTCTCGTTTGTCGCAATCACAAGCTTTTCAGCTGGTAGACCCATGCGCTTCGCGAAATATCCAGCCAGAATGTCACCAAAGTTTCCAGTAGGTACCACAAAGCGGACTTTGTTTTCGGCTTTATATCCAGACGACTTTTGAAGAGAGAAGTATGCATGGAAGTAGTATGTGGTTTGTGCCAAAATTCTTGCCCAATTGATAGAATTGACGGCTCCAAGGTTCATTGTCTCGTTGATCTGCGGATCCGCGAATAGAGCTTTGACAGTATCCTGAGAACTATTAGACATGTCAAATATATGTAGATGTATGACTCACCTGGCAATCATCAAAAGTGCCTTCAACAGCCAAGTTGTGTACATTGGCATCTAACACCGTGGTCATTTGAGCCTCTTGCACAGGACTGACTCTACCCTTTGGATGTAAGATGAAGACTGAGACATCCTTCTTGCCTCGAAGACCGTAGATAGCTGCGGATCCAGTATCACCACTTGTAGCCCCAACAACTGTAAGATGGTGTCTATCTTTTCCCTCCTTGCCTTTGTTCCGCCTGACGAGGAAGTATTCGAAGAGATTTCCAAGTAATTGTAATGCAACATCTTTGAATGCAAACGTAGGACCGTGGAATAATTCTAAAAGGTATAGATTATCCTTTTCGCTGAGTGGAACGAGAGGTGTAGTTTCCGGAGCGCGAAATGTAGAGTAACTTCGATTGATGACATCTTTCAAGTCTGCAGGTGGGATTTCGGAAGGAGAGATGTAGAGGGAAAGGATTTCGAATGCGAGTTCAGAGAATGACAAGTTCTTCCATTTTGACTCCCAGTTCTCAGGTACTGATGGAATTTGTTCAGGAATGAATAATCCTCCATCAGCAGCGAGACCTTTCAGCACGACTTCTTCGAATGATAATCCGTAGTCGCCACCTCTGGTCGACAGATATCTTTGTGAAGGGGTATGGTCAGTCATGATGCTCTGTTTGTATCGTAATTAGATGCGAATAACTTCAATTGAAACAATGTTTTTGATCAATGGGAAGATCCGCTCCGATGTCGGTTTCTGTGCGGAAACCCCGCCATCTAGCGTATCCTCCCTCGATCCTCCGCAACCCCGCTGCCCAGCGGAATTCTTTCAACATTAATGATAAATCACCTTATTCTCAATCGACAATCTACATCAATGTTGTATTTGGCAACCCGTCGTGATGAGATCAAATGGAGGCTCTGGCTTTTCTTTGAAGAAGACCCATATTTGCATATCTTGTATCACATTGGAGAACGATAAAGTATCGTATCTCAAGTATCTATGGAGACTGCAGGAAGAGGTGACTTTTCTTCTCAATCGCCCATTTGCCAGGTAAGTTACATATTGCGTGATTTTTGGGTTTCTACAGGTGATCATACACCTACTATTGGGAACAAGAATATCGAAACAATCCATATTGCTTAGACTCTTGATCACAGAATCACATCATGGCACAAAATATCTACGATCAAGAGGACTTCTTCAAAGCGTATGCTCAGCTTCCACGCTCTGTTCATGGCTTGGAAAAGGCTCCTGAATTCGAAGTGCTACGTTCTTGGTTACCAAGCCTTGAGGGATCGAACTTCCTAGATCTTGGATGCGGATTTGGCTGGATGTGTAGATGGGCGCGAGAAAATGGTGCAAAATTTGTTCAAGGTACAGACGTATCTGAGAATATGTTAGCTCGAGCACGAGAGTACCCAGAAGACCTTTCTATCAGTTATCGCAAAGTCGATCTGGAGACATTACAGATATCTCCAAATGAGTTTCATGTTGCCTACAGCTCACTGGCTCTTCATTACATTGAGAATCTTCCATCCCTTGTCGAGCAAGTCTATAAATCACTGAAGCCTGGAGGAGCTTTCATTTTTTCTGTGAAGCATCCTATTTGGACTGCCCCACGAAACCCTGACTGGATTAAAGATGCGGAAGGTCGAGACGTCTGGCCACTAGATGGCTATTTGTTTGAGGGCCCTCGAACGACAGACTGGTTGGCGAAAGGGGTAGTCAAACAACACCGTTCGATTGCTACATATATCACGATCCTTCTTGGTGCTGGCTTCATATTGTCTGCAATCGATGAATGGGGACCAACACTAGAGCAGATAAAGGAATATCCAGACTGGGCTCGGGCAAGGGATCGTCCTCCGTTCCTACTTGTAAAGGCTACAAAACCGGCCAACTAGAGTACTTAGACCATCATAATATCGAGGGATGGCTTGATACTACCCGCGCCGGTTTCTGATATTGCAGATCCGGGCATCGTTTTGTACTGCTTCAGGCGAATGCGATAAAAGGGTCATCTAAGATGTACTCTTTTTTGGTATTCGATATTAAATCAAAGAACCAAGGCTTCGATTAATAGATTGTTTTGGGAACTTTCGATTCATCGTACAAATTAATCAATCTGTATTTGAGATCACATTGCTATCATTATGTAATATCACAGTATCGATGCTTTCAATATCTGATTTCGTTTGAGTGATACCACTTTTTACGTCCCAATGAAGGCCTGCATTACAGGGGCATCAAGCTGTAAGCACAAGCCAGCTAATCCGCCGATCATCAATCTCAAAATCCATCCGCTCTTAAGATGACTCCTACGACATCTTTCTGGAGGTCAACCGACTGTCGTATGCTCTCGTGATGTTCAAATCATCTCGCGCAGATTATCATGGCTGGTTAGAGTTCAAAGAAAATGCCCTGCCTAGCAATGTATTCGGCTACCTACTTGTTCAATACTTCCTGCGGCACTTTAAAAGCAAACCTTTCGATATTGCATGCTACGACGATCCCAACGAGATCGCGAAATGCGGGGCACTTGGCCAACGGAGCTTTCTGAAACAACCATTACCAATTCGAGAAGGTCCCAGACCCGAGAAGGGCAAATGGGTACCTTGAGGCTCATTCTCCAAATCAATCTGCACGAACTACTGACAAGCCATGATAGGTAGTGCCCCACAGGCAGATCAATCAATTCGGTGAATATGATATGCACAGACTGATCGATCAAACCATTATCGACCTAGCCAAAACTTATCCTGACCACGTAATTTTGACTACGTCTGCCCTCGAAAAACACGGCGACGCCCTCTTAATCGCAGAGAAAGTCCCAACACCTCATCTCCCGGCACGGAAAACGAAACGAGAGATAGCACATGTCCATACAGAGGGAAAGAATGTGGATTATTCAATGCACGCAGTACTCTCACCTCAGGATTGCAAAGATGTGATTGAGAAGGGTTGGGGTGAAAGAATGACCTTGGCTGGTACATTAAAGATGCCTGCGGAATATCTGATGATATATACTCCGAGAATAGAATCAGAATTGTGGATTGTGAGAAATATCTTGGAGGCTGCGATTGGGTTTATGACTGGTGCGACGAGACCTATGGAAGAATAGCGGATAGACTATTCGGCCGAGAAAGACATGTCATAGATCACAGTTTACAGCCTAATCGCATCTTTCTCGGTTGTACGTGTCTGTATATTTGTGATGATGGAATATCTCAAATAGTCATTTCGAACGATATCGAACTCACTATCCCAAGTGGGAAATGCAATCACTTTTTCTATCCGGTCACAAGCCTAATTTAACCCACAAAAAGTTCACAGTTCAGAGACAAATATTCACAAAAGTTTCCTGAAAAGTATTCATTCCAATATCTAAACATTGAGTATCTGGCATAAAAATAATAGCTATCTAGTGTGTTTTTCTAACCTAGACTCACTATCCACCCAAACCATCCGACCGTTTTCATTCCTTTCCATCCAGGCTTGCGCCATTCTTATATGTACCGTGTGTCCTGTCCCATACCATTCCATCCTATTCCCTCGTTTCCTTCATTTCTCTTTATTTTATAAGGGGTATTGTTTTCATCCATCCATAAAAAATCGCCAACCAATCCACACGCGTGTCGCACACCAGACCGAAAGTAAAGTACAAAAGAGAAAAGAAAATACATATCCAGTTCGTTGACCCGAACTTTCCGTTTCCAACCATCAAACAGTCAATCGCCCAAATTGCAAAGTCCAAGAAATAGAATCCGATAAAGAAAACCACCATCCATTAATGATTCAAAGGATAAGGATGATATTTCCCATCATTGGGATACATATCATCGTTCGCACTTCCCACACTCCCACCACTCAATCTTGATCCTCTCGTTCCCGCAACTCCAGCGCCAACATTAACAGGTACCTCCCCCCTAATATAAGGTACCTCATCTCTTTCTCTCCTTCCATAAGTACTTCCCATCGTCATCCCCGGATATCCTTGTGGCGCACTCGTATATCCACTCGGGGAAGTCCCATAGCTAACACTCGCTCTTCTTGCTCGTCCCGGAACTGCATTAGCTGCCATGGAGCTCAATGGCGTGAATGGATTTTGCATTTTAGCCGTTGGTGGAGTACCCGAGTTGCGTTTTTCGCGAGATGGAAGATCTTCGTCTCTGTATCGAGAGCTGGGACTCATAGGATTAACATCCCTTTCATCGTCGCGATAAAGTGGTGAAGGAGGCGCGTCTCTATAGCTTGTTCTTCGCTCTCTAGCCTGATGTTGTGCTCTAAGTCTTTCTTCTTCTTTCCTCCTAGCTTCCGAATCGCGTTCTTTTTCGCGGCGTGTCATGGGTGGTGTATTTCTCTCCACTGTTACCGGAATTCTTTCTCCTCTTTCCTTCTTCTCAGGTGTAATCTTAAAATTGACATCGGATCCACGGACTCGAATTCCATCACTCTCTTTTGCTTCTCGTCCGTCTTTGGCTCGAGATTTCTCTTTCTTCAGATCTTCAATTATACGGAGAGACTCATCCCTCTCACGACGGAGCTCTCGTCTCTCTCGATTGCTCTCTATCAATCTTTCTTCTAGATCGCCATTCTTCGATTCGAGAGATTTGACGCGTTCCTTGAGTGTACTGAGTACTTCATTCAGGGCATGAACATTTTGACTTTGCTGTGCGCGATCGGCGTCGGTATAGAAAGATGCCGAATTTACTGCTGCAGTAGCAGAGTTGGAAGAAGAGGATCCGACTCCAGAATCAGAGGGGTGGCGTTGGTGAGAGAACGAGGGACGACGGGGTGTGGATGTGGGTTTAGATGTAATGGGTGGTGATGAAGGAGTTCCGCCGTGGACTGAAGATCCTTTGGTGGAAGAAGTGTAGTGCACTTTCTTGACAGGCTTGGAAGACATGCTGAGGATGCTGTGTTTGTGTACAAAGGTACGATTATGTACCACTGTAACTATTTGTGTAACCTGAAAGGTTTGCTCCGAAGCAACTCGTACCAATCGTACGTTGTGTTTCTGACCCGACGATATCAGATTGCGGTTGATAAATCAAATGAGAGCGGGAAAATAATTGGATAGCGGGTATGGGTATTGATGCAGTGGAAAGTAATCTATTCGTCGCTGATGTGAATTGAATGGATAAATAAGACCAATTCTATTCGAGAATTATTCTTTGCAGGTAAGATAAATGTAGATGGGAATCGAATCAATAAATATAAGGCTGAACAAGAAACACCTCTTTTTTATTCCTCATTCCTGGCCGGATATTTATCAGATATATACTCCTATTCTACACCAATTCCCAAGCCATCCGATACATAGCCATATCATTACAATACCATAGCCAACTTGCCCCATGAAAATGAACACAAGAAGGATCAATAAACATATGACTCTTCTTCGAAAACCGGTGTCTATGATCTATCGTTCTTGTGCTTAGCCTAGTACCTGCCTACAAAGCATCCGGGTTTCGAAACAATCATGTACCCTTTCTGCCTTGACTCGATTCGAGCTTCCAATCACAGCCTCAGTCTGCTGGGGTATTTGACATTTCGCACTTTTCCTTCGCGGCTCATGGCGCAACCGGGGTGGAAAAGGGATGGTTTCCTAATGATCTCACCGAAGTGGATCCTGGCTGATCATCCCGTTGTGCATATTTCTGGCGTAAATTCAATCGCCAGATGATGTTTTGTTCATTCCTTCCTCGTTTTGTCATCTTAAAGAAAGGGATGAGGAATGAAATTACTTTCTGGGCCCCCAAACTTACTGTATTCTCAACCCTTAGCTAGAATCCAAACATCCCAATTCCATGTCCGAATCATTCGTAAACCATCAAATGATGATGACTCAGTCTCAAACATTCCTTTCCTCAGCTATCTCCTCGTGGCTTTTTCCACGTCTAATCACGCTGATTGGTTAGCGAACGATCGAGAAAATTAAGCCCTTGTTCTCACAACCCATTTGACCCCAGGAAAGAGGCAGTGTTTAGATGTTTCTCTAGCCTTGTCTAAATCGTTTTCTCCTTTCGGGATTTCGAATTCGCAAGAATCGTTCGCAATTAGTCAAAAAACGCCAGGGCAGACCGCTAATAGGTTCCTACAGGGATAAAATTTAGGCTGTGCCTATTCCTTGACATAAGATTCCTCGATTGTTAATCAATGAGTAGATTTTTAAGCACATCTGATTGGGTACCTCGAGTACTGTATACGGATTAGGTTAGAAATGCCCAATTCGGCGAAGATCGGAATTGTTTTATCTAGGGTGTTGAGAAAATGGGTGTCAAGGATAAGAATTAAAGTATTGTCCGTTGGGTCGACGTTGTACTTACAGATGCTAGTATTGTGGGTAGGACGGTTTGAAGTTGGAATACAAAGTTACGAAGGCTTGAGCCTCAAAGAGTGGAAACTTTCCTTTTCTTACTTATTAGAAGGCCGGAACAACGATATGAATAAGAGTGATGATAAAGTTATGTACGCACAAAATATCAAAGAAGGAAGTTGAAAAGTGGCATGCGAATTAGACAATATGTCGGTGCGTGAGGTGGTGATGCGGGGTGGCTGCATGAAGGGGTACATTTCGATTGAACAATTCATTGTTTTTTGTTTGTACATGCAAAAGCCCTCCCTCTAATACTTTCGAGATTACTCACACGGTATACTTTTAATTGTTTATCTTGCTCGACCAATCTTTGCATCCCCCCATCCGTCCATAGCACGGGACTCTACATAAGAACACGTACAGTTTTTATGACTCTTTCCCCCCTCCTTTTCCCCTTTCGCACCCCCGTCCTGCCTATTCTTCACGTGTCAAAAGTCTCAATTGTCTTTTTGGATTTCACGGATCGATAGGCTATGGCAATATAACCTACGCTAACCTACGCTAAAAGACCTAGACAGGAAACTAGCAAACTGCCGAGACGCGAGTTTGACGTCAAATATGCATCGATTAATGAAAGTGTGATGAGTAAAATGCATTTCTTATCGTTTATCGTTTATGAAAATTAGATGGAGGAATAATGACATGCTTTAAAGACATCGCTTCTACTCGGTGTGTGGTTCATTGTATTTCCTGGATGGACGCTGGAAAATCGGTGACTGGAATGTCGACGTGTGAATCAGAACAAGTTTCCGTAAAAATTAGAAGCTAACCCCACAATATCTATTCTTTTCTTTTGTATGTATCTCTCCAAAATTCTTTTCTGTACATCCATAGCCCATATATCAAACTGTTACATTACACAACCAGCAACTTCAAGCAGGGTCCCAAATTAACCCTAATTGACCCGTCTGTCCATGCCGTCAATGTGTAGATGCCCGGAGGCAGAACTGTGCAACCCCTCTTGACCCCTCACCTGAACTCTAATGGTCATCCTTTTTTTCGCTTTCCTTTCGAGGCGACTCTTTTGGGTAGGGCACGGATACTCACATATCTTATACCATGAAATGGGTTGAGAGTACATTTGCATATGCCAATTAGCGAGAAGGGAAGTCATCAATTTTTGCATTCAATTGTACATACCTAGGTACATAAAGCCGCTGTGTATAGGATTTAAAGCTAAAGGAAAAGCACCAATGAATAAGCGCCGATGTCATTTGATAACGTTCAATCATTTTTCCATCTCCATCATTCAAAGGATTAAACCAAGAGGAGTAGACTAAAAGCTGGCGACCAAGAATTAAACCAGTGTACAAAAGCAAGTGCAAGTGCAAGTGCAAGAAACTAAACTCAATACATCCATTTTGAAGAGGAATAAAAAACAAGCAGACTAAATCTAAGCAGCTACAAGGTATCAAAATATTAAAGCATTCAACAGCATCGTGAATAAATCCTCCTCTCTTTTTTTGGTTTTTTCTCTAAGGATCATTAGTCTGTGAGCGTTGGTGTATAGGTGTGGCGTGTAGTACGTACATAGTATTCGCCTCACAAGAACTTTCTGTGGCCCTGTCTGGTACTGTCATTCCCAATGCTTGGTATAAGGTGACGCCGAAAAAGTTCATGGACATCCGCCTCCTTGTCGTTGTCGTTGAAACGCAAAACATCAACATCTTCTTGGATGTTGAATCTGAATCCGTAAATCGTGAAATAGATATGGCATCTAGAATCCGATATCGCAACTAGCAACCCCATTCAAACCCCCTCAACACGAAATCCCTTGCTCACAATCCACCTCTTCAACTGCCCCAACTTATTATCCTTCTCCGCCAACCACCGGTTCCTCTCACTTAGCTTATCATCCATAATTTTAAGTAACTCGCTCAACCTCTCAATCTCGGCAACTTTATCCTCAAGTCTTTCTTTCAACCCCCCTTCACTCAGAATTCCTCTCCCAGTCAAACCCCTTCTCATCAATCTAACTCTCTCCTCCGCTCTCTCACCCCTGTACTCAGCTCTTTCCCTCTTCCCCTCCAATTTCGCAACCCTTTCTTCAAGGTATTCGATATCTCTACTCTTCTCTTCACTCTCTCTTCTCAGAATTTCTTTATCTCCCTTAAGTACCTGCACGATATCTCGTAAAGCACTATTATCAGAAATCAGTTGCCAGTTTCTGCTCTCTGCAACTGCCAGTTCTGTTTTGAGTGATTCTGCAACAGCTTGTAGTTCGGCATTGCGATCTTCAAGATCGCTTGCCAATTCATGAACCATGGTGCGGGATTGGGAAGTGGAGCGACGATGAGAATTTGAGTTTGAGTTTGAGCGGAAAATGATGCGTTCGTGGCCGTGACGATCGCGTTCGAAGAATCCGCGAGAGCGAGGACGATCGTAGGACATTTATACTGTGAATTTTGATTTTGTGGTTTGGGGATTTTGGGATCAAATAGTAGACGAAGAAGGATCTTTGATGTATCCCAGTGAATTGGTGAAAGATGAGATGTGAGATTAACTATCTTTGACAACGACCAGATCTTGATGTGCTTAACGGGTCCTTCTTTGAAGATTGATTGGAATGGTTGAATATGCAAGTAAGTATGACCTGCAGCTTCAGAAGCGCGTATATATGTATGTGTAGAGACAGTATTGGATGATACACTTCTCGGATTGTTCAATAAGAAGGGAGAGGTTTACAATATATGTATAGTTGCCTACATCAAGAGAGCTCACGCGCGTAGTAGACCAGGCATAGGCAAATTGCAAAATTTCTCTGGCACATCTCAAGAATATCGAATTTACGCACAGCCTTGTGAAACATCATGTGGCAAGACGATAATACTTTTGTCACAATCTGGATCCGAATAGCAACTCCAGAACAAGATTAACAAGGCTATGAAACCACGATAGAGGATTTCGGAATATTGTAGAAGAGATTCGCGGCTTCGGCGTCAATTCTTTTTTATGGATTGTGAAGGCCGAGATAGAGAAACGCCTCCTCGTTTGGATTACTTCATTTTGCATCTTATCCGATCTGATGCATCCTTGACAAAGCGATTTAGCCGTCCGTGTGTCATATGTAAGTCCATTTGAAGAGAAACTTCTCGTCACATCTTGGTTGAAACGTTTAAAATTGGGGACAAGGGACATGGTAAAGGAAAAAAGTCTCACTTGCCTTGTAGTGCCTATTCTCTTGTCAATTGCTCCACTCCCCTCCATACAGAAAATCATGCATACCCAACAATTGTCTCCTCCCCCATACAGAAACACAACTCCTGTCGTACAAAGTTTCCCAAAAGTACGAGCCACTCAGCTGTCCAAGGATAAATGGTTCGCTCAGAGGATTTTACCCCTCCCGTAAACTTGCGGGAACCAAAGCTTTACCATATCCAATAATGCTTTTTCAATGACTTCGACTCAAAACGAAAAGTGTCAGAGCATAACCTGCTGTGTGACCAACTTTCGAGCCTCTCAATCACTACCTACAATGTGGAGTGGCTGTGCGGCCCCCAAATATAAGGCTGAGGCGTAATCATTCTCGAAAGACCCGATATCATTTGAACAATGTCTTGCAAAACAATTTCCCAGGGAAGCTTGGCTTCTCAAAGTGCAAAATGCTGATGTCAGATTTCCCGTAGCATCATTCCACATTCGGAACTTTCCAAACTAGCCACTTCACGAGATAAATCCTAAATCTTTCAGCCACATGTTGGTCTATCGTCACGATGCAATCGTAACGTTATTAGAGGAGCATTTAATAGTTTGATGGCTTGAGAATATGGCTGGAAATGCGGCGAAGTCATCCAGACCCTGTCGCTGATAATGAACTCAGTGGCCGGAACAATGAAAAAACACACGGAAAAGGCATGGAAAACGTGGTATAATGGAGGGGAAATCTCTGCAAGGCAGAGTTTGTGACGGCTGGATGAATGCGACACTCGGATGTGATGATGATTAGAATTAGAATATTTCGAAATACGTGATGACGCTTCCTATGCTAGGGAAGAGCTTTCATTCGACGTTGAGTGAGCGCGAGAACCATCGTTTGCTGGGAACTCGTTATATTGACATGCTTGTTCTGCAAACGTGGGAGGTGGATGGATGGATGAGGCTGTACTCTTTTCTCAGCGCGTCGGACAGAGTGCGAAAACCTGGCACAAGTCGCACGTGACTGAATAATAATTATGTACGAGCAAGGCACACGCAACGATTGCATAAATCCCTCAATGCACCGACAGCACAACAACACAGACACGAGATTTTGAATCTTACATACATAAGATACTTCTTTTCCGATCACTCACCGGCTTCCCAGAAGACCTATCCCACTTGAACTTCGTATATGTCTAGCGGTCAAGCGCCTAGTTTATGCAAAACAAACGCTGAGTATCGGATGAGATGCGGTGATTCTGTATCCTATGCTATGCAGATTATTAATGGTTGCGCATTGTGGCGGCATTCTGTCATCTTATATACTGTGAGACTGTAGGAGATGCGGCCGCAAGCGGTCATCATGTAGACTGAAGCTTTCTTAAAGAGGCTCGTGTTAGTATGCGGGGAAGCCAGCTGAAAGCCATTAAAGCCGACCTTGTTACCGCTATTCCACATTACCAATGCCGGTACCTTGATGCGGGCTAAGAGCGTGCGGATTAGAAACAGTATGAATTTTGCCCTGATGGAGGTGTTCGCAGCAGTTTTGCATATTAGTAGGCGGTGAGTCTATGTATCCTATTTGTCCCCTGAAGTTTTCATCTAGAGTCTAAGTGGCGAGCTCTCTTTTTACCCGGGTGCACGTGTAAATTTGAGCAATGATACTCTTGATTGGACCCAGAAGCCAAAGGGGCTACGCGAGAATTGGTAAGGGGATCTTTGAGCTAAGACATCAGAAGCATGAGTGAAATTTCTCGAGCACTGGGCAGCCTTCAAGACCAAAAAGCACCTTGAAAACGAAGTAGGTTGCAGTCTAATGTATCCTAGAATTTCTCGATATTTCACTTCAATATTTGCGGGGATCAAGTATTCTACAATCACCATGCTCTCAAAATATTGCTAGGAAGTGTAAATTTTACGATCCACTTGCAACAAAAATACTGACCAAACTTGATGCGCTCTAACAAGCATCTCGAAATACATGTATCGTTCAGAACTCCTTTAATCCATTCACCCACAGCTTCCTCAAAAACCCCCAGTAAGCATCCTCACCTCCTTCACCTCTGAACATTTGCGCATGCTTTCCTCCAACCATCTTGATTCTCCCAACCCTATACCCTTTCAGAATACCTACTTCTCCATGCTCCTCGACATCTTTCCACTCAATGACATCATCTTCCTCGCTATAAATATACCCCCGAGTAGCTTCCTTCCTTACCAGCCTCTCATCATTCAAACCCTCCAATGGTCCCCTGACCAAATCTCTCCACACCCAGTGTGGACAAAAATGTACGATAAAATACACTATTGATGCAGCTATAATCGCAACGACTGCTAGAGGTATATACAACAACCAAGGAAGTTTGGCTCCAGGCACATGGAGGAGTGCGTGCAAATCTCGCTTAAACCACGGAAGGGACGGACAAGAATCATATACGATGCTGGATATAGGAAGCGGTTTTCCTTTTAGAGATTGGTATAACCCGGCGATCCCGTAAAATCGTTTAGCACCTCCATTGCTAATGCAATGGACTAACAACCTCGCCCCTTGATCTGATGATTCGGAAAATAAGGCATCAATAGCAGGAGCGGCGTCTTTTCGTCGTTGAGCTTCGGATTGGAGAAGAAACTGAGAAGTCTTCATAGTGCAGAGGACGATACGGGAGAGAGGGAAGAGATTGGTATAGTACTTGGTGTAGTAGGAGATATGCTTCGGAGCGGCATTGTTCCAGCTGCAAAGAAGGATAGTTGATGGATCAGATGCAGGTGGTGCGGTGGCAGTGGCAGGTGAGTATAGATAGACGCAGGGTGATAGTCTATTGAAAGCAGAGAGGGGTTTTGGTTGCACCATTTTTGTTGCACTTGCCATCGCAATTGGAGATTCTAATATATCACAAAAATTCGAACGAAGAAAAGATATGAAAGAGGATGAAATTTGCTTAGATGATAAATCTTTCACTAGAAGTTTTTATCATCCCGCGAATCCGCCGACTGGGCAAATGTGCAAAAAAACTTTTCAAACCCAGTCCAACCAAGACTGCCAACGCGGCAGTCTTGCTCAGGGGATTCTCATGTTGAAGAGTTGCGAATTTGTTGAGCAACGGGTTTGCCCCAGTTTGGTGACACTCCCGATACGTACGTATCGCCGGCTCGAAAGTGGGTCTTTTCTTGTCATACCGAGGTCCGTGGTTTTATTTAGAATGAAATGATATAAAAGTTCATCAACGTCCATACTTCCATCGATGCCGACGATGGGATTACTATGACCGTCTGATTCGATCTTTGTGGCCGAAGATTAATCATTTTGAACATGCCCACGGAGTCACTGAGAATTTCTGCTGGCACAACACATTTCTCGAAAGCTTGATTTGCAGATATAACACAAACGGCCATCTTTCGAAATGAACTCGAAGACTACCTGGATTCTCTCAAGGATGGTGCAGAAACATCAAGCAATACAGGTGTTGATTATATCTCTGCATTTAGAAAAGGTTAGGCATTGGTCTGGGAAATATCTGAAGCTTAAGTAATCGATGACATAAGCTAGACTCCAAATTCGTGGCCATTGAACGTCAAGTCAACTTGAATCACAAAACAATCGGCTGGAACTCACACTTTTTCAGGGATGCAATCTGGTGGATGTGTATGTGATCTCCTAAGAAAACGGCCACTCTGGTTTCTTGGGGGTGGGATTAAAAGCCTATCCCATGCCCACACCATCTCTCAATTTGGGGCCGAGTCGGGTTGCATGAGCCTTCAGACTAAAGCAGAAGCTTTTCAGAATGACACAATTAAGAACGGTATATACAACATAAGACAGTTAATGGAAGGAAGAATCATAGGGGCAATCGACAGTTCGATTTGGGCTCGGTATTTTATCACATGTCTACGCATGCACAATGACAAACGATACTTTCTCAGGTACAGTAGAAGTATATTATATGATTATTATTCTATATCGGTGTAGCTTCTGAGGTATTGAAACATCCAGATGCCTATTTAGTGACCCTTCTGTTTGTTCCTGACACCAATGAGAATCCTGGAATCATATGTCTCAGCAGAAATATTCGATATGAAGATGCACCTCAAAGTTTGAAAAACTAGAGGGCTACATGGAGGGGCATGACATCCTCGCAGGAAGCGGTTTATTTTTTCTGGATCTTAGAAGGCCAAAAAAAGAATGCGGTCTTATTTTGGCTAGGCAGAGAGGAAACTTTTAACTTAGATCCAGCATGAGTTATTGCGGTGCACACGAGGTTTCGAAGTACCTACTGGGTATTAACTGTTGTTACCGGTATAACAGTGTTTGACTTCGTTCTTTCGAGCAACTGCCTTTCAATACAACTGTCATGGCTCAGCTTTCGCTATATAACTGCAACTGAAAACGTGGATGGCGACGGTCACGGGAAGACTCTTCTGACTCTTGAATGGCTGGAACCAAGTTCTTCAAATACAATCAAGCTCTGCCATTTCTTCACCCAGATCGCATATTGGCCAAGCAAATCTGATAAGAATTCCACAGAATTGTACAACGAAGTAGACAAATGTGGCGAGTAGAATAATGGACACGATGAAAGGTGATTGTGGAATGTATGAAGGCATTATTTTTGTGACGATGAATCTCGCATAAAACAGTTTGGTGAACTCTGGATTTTTGAAAAGCTATAACATTATCATTATAAATCAAGGGATATCCTACGGCGATAATGTGAGCATCAGGGGACTGTACCAGCTAGCGAGGTGCTGGATCTTCAGAACCTCAGTCGTAGTGCTATCATTTTGCAATTTGAGAGAATTCAGGAACTGTGGACGTGCTGACAATTATTTTAGCTAGTCGACATGAAAAATCCTGAAAAATTGAGGCTAAAGCCGTATAGAATGATGCCCTTTGAAAGGGCGCACTTGCTCATTGAATAAAGCTAAAGTTCTAGACTGACTGAAGAAGAGGCCAACAGCTTGTAATACTTGTTATTATACAGACAAATCAGGGTATATCTTTCAGCATGCATCATGATTGACCAATTTGAATGTGGTATCGAAGAGAACATAACAATGACACTTTGAATTGCAGTTCTCATAAGAAGCTACTCCCAAGAACTGTTTTCTGATCAAACAGAACCAATCGCTTAATTCATCACAAAAGAATCACATCAATAAGAACCCAATTCCTCCTACTGGCTTCTAGGTACTCTCAATTCAATTCTCTCGGCGTATGGAGTTACCATCTCACTTCATTATAGTGATGCGAGGGTTCACGGCCGCTCCGTATTATCACGTCTTTTTCTTTTTTTTTTTTGAGGGGAAGGGGGGCGGGGAGGCCTCGGCAATATTGAACAGATGACCAGATTATAGCTCCCCTCTTTGACCTCGATAATCAATCTGGTCGCTTATGAAAATGCACATGATTCTCTTTATACATGTGACTACAGTGAATTTTTGGCCCCGAAAACTGGTACAAACAATCCTCCACACGTCGAGTACTTGAGAGCGGGTACCAGAAGTATAAAAGGATTGCTCCGAGGGGCTTGAATGATGCAGAGCCGAGAGAAGGTCGTAATGTTCAGCGTATTTCAAGGCAAGAAGTCTCCATGACCAGACCAAGTGGTTTCCTCTCCGACGCCGTAGACTCATATGAAAATTCGTAGGAAAAATTGGCTCTTACTCTATCTCGTCTGCCAGCCTTGATATTGTCGATTTAGGTTAAGAAATCCAAAATCTGGCGACAGTAACCTACCTGACAGTGAAAAGTACAAAATCCGAGCGATTGGAGTTGATGTATTCGCCGGAAAAGTGCAAGGGACAGTATAAGCTATTTCATATCAAATCGCACACCTGGTGTAACAGCCCATTGCAATTCGCGTCCTTGCCGGGAATTGGCCCACTCTTGAGAACGTATACTTCATTCCACCTCTCAATGCAGAGTCTCTATATAGCACCCCGAAGATGTGCTTATCAATCCGTAGAGATGATTTAAGAGGACCCCGCATAGGATTGTGGTGAATGAATATCATAAGTCACACTACACTCTAAAAGTCTTTACGAATGATTTACTTCCTACCTAGTCAAGACATTATCCTGAAGTATCAATAACTTCTATCCTTCTGTACTTATAAGCCATATCTTCTGCCCTCAGAATCTGTCAAGTAGTCATGAAAGAATCGCCTTGCAAGCACATGTAAAACCAATGTCGTAGCGTCGAAGCTAGATCAACTTCCCTCGAGAGACGTTCTAAAAATATTCGCTTTCTTAGGATAAATATAAATATGCTAAGGCTAGATGATACAATAAGTAAGAAGGAATGGCAATAACTCATTGTCAATGGGGCCTCACAAGAAATGACGATAAACTTGAACCGTCAACAGCATCATAGAATTTTCTACTTTCTAATAAAGATCCTGATACTTATCGGTTACAGATTGTTAATCAGAAGCACAAAAGATAGTTCTGGCCGAAATAACAATAAACTCTGCAATGCCCACATGGTGATCTTTCAAGGGACCTGTGTGATATGTTGTAGCTCTCATACCACAATTACACAACCCTTATATACTAGAGGAACGCACTCAAAACACTCCTTACTCCCCAAACCAGATCCAATTCACCTCACCCCCCCCTTTTCCAATCCGCACCCACAAAACACCCCAAGGTCTAATGCAGAGCCCTCATCACAAGCAAGACAGCACAAGATAATTCACTACCAGCTCCACACTGTGGGCAATCTTGTTTTCCATATGCTTCCTTTAAAAAGGCTCATAAGATCCTCAACCAAGATGCAAACACTTCCAAAGTCAGACATATGATCTACGAATGTGGACTGTGGCTAACAATTTGCGTTTCCCTCTAACAACATGAGGACAGTAATTTTGCCACTTCTTGGTTCCTGTAGAAGCTTTGCTTGGTGTTATTCAAAATTACCAGACGACAGTATGGGGGATATGGTAAGAAGAATTCCAATGACAACAAAAATATAACCAAATTACAAAGACAAAACTTAAAAATCGGATAATCGAGCACCCTCAGAGTCTACATACCATAACCAGTACAAAACTTTGCACCATCCTACAATTTTGGGCCGGGCCACATGATCGCTACAGCTCTTGCTTCTTACTGTAGGTTGACAAATAAAGGGAAACATCAGAGGTAATTATATAGAAGAAAAACTTCGCGTAGCATATGAACATGCCAGCTCCGGGTTGGAGTCTAGGAGCGGGAAGAAGTGTGAGAAGTTCAGACAATGACATTGAGCAGATAAGAGCATGTTTTACATTGGATGGTAGCTAATCCAGAAGACACGGTTCGCTTTGTTGAGCATAAGTTAAATATATCAATGAATGCATCCATAAGAAAAGGATCAATGAATGATTTCAAGATATTGCTACGTAATACTAGATCAGACCCAGTTGAGGAGTCGTGTAATTGTATTCATGTAAAAACCTCCTACCACCGAAGAACCAAAACTTCCTAGCTCTCCCCTCTCACCATCCCGTATGGCCTTGCGCGCATGCTCGTTAATTATGCTTCTTCTCCACATAATCCCACCCCTCTGAGTTTCAGACCAAAATTGGACAAGCTGAGAAGAAACCTAGCTGCCTGCCATTTTGAATGTGATCCTTGGGCTTTTGTAAGCTTTGAGGTACAATGATAGGTACTTTCAGTGATGCATGGAAGTCTCGTATTTCCGATGGTGACTCATGTTTCTCCACAAATTGGCGAACCATCGCTAATCATTCTTCGAGAGTTTGTTGAAGTATCATTCTGAATAAGGTAACCTTCACTTGGGAGTCGATCCTGCAGGCGTTACTGTAGTTGATTTCGAAGAATCCGCGGCTGAAGAAGATTTTGGGGAGTCTGTGACTGGAATGTCCACGCGAGCTCTTCCACCTCCGTTTCTACCACCCCTCCTACCCATAGTTCCACCTCTACCACCACGCGGAGCGGGATTAGCAGGTGACGGAGCAGGTGCTCTTGGGGCCGGACCAGCACGTGGTACAGGATTTGCGGTGTTCCCCTTTCGTGGCATAACGTGAACGGTGCCTTGAGCCACGGAAACTGGATTCGCAGCCATTGCCTTCTTTAAACCTTCTGCATCTTCAAAATCGGCATATGCAAAGCCTTTCTTTTTGTCTATCTCAACCATAGAGACTTTGCCAAACTTCTCTAACGCTTCTTTTAGCAATGCTTCAGTCACACCTTGAGACGGATTGGCATGTTTGATGAAAGCTTGTCGGGAAATTTTGGATGAAACATCCACCTGAGCTTTTGACCCTCGATTTGAAGTAGCCTGTTGAGATGATACCGTAGCTGAAGTTGCTGGAGTAACTTTTGGAGTTGGTTTTGATTGAACTTGGGTAGTAGATGAAGGCTGAGAAGTGGCGGTACTTGGTCGTTGCTGGGGTCTTTGATTATCGGGCTTTCTTAGTAAAACCATAGGTGTGGTTGGGGCAGAAGTAGTGGTAGTTGATGGCTTATTGGTAGACGATTCGGTATTGTGATTTTGAGTACCTCTCCTAGATCTTCGGCTACCTGCTTGAGCGCTAGGCTGAGCGGGAGGAACTTTTGGACCTGTAGGTGTTGTAGGAGTAGCTGGGGAAGATGCGTTGTTGTTAGAAGCTGTGGTGGGCTTTTCAGTAGACTCCGCCTTTGCTGCACTAGCTGTATCACGTTTGATACGACGATGCGCCTGCGAAGGATTGAGTCCGAGATCACGTCGAAGCATACGAACATGAGCAGCGACAACGGCTTGTCTTTCATTTGCAGGAATTTTAGAAGTATCAAGCTTAGGTACATTCTTTTCAGTACTAGATTGAGAAGATGCGGAGGCTGCCGATGAGGATGATGCAGCTGCTGTTCTCTTGCCAGCTTCCCTATTCAAAATCTTGACAGCTTCTTGTGTGGCCGCAACTTTGTCGGATTTGGAATCCTTGTTGGACTTCTTCCCATCACCTGTAGAATTCGATCCTTCACTCATCTTGGACTTTGAAGTTTCCTGTTTCTTTGCTGCTTTGGCTGCCGATTCCTTCGTCTTATTGGCCTTCTTGTCTTTCAAGAATTGAACCAATGGAGTCACTGTGACTTTCTCGGCCTTTCCTGTTGGGGGATCTTCGCCCTCTGCGCCAACTTCTTTTGTAGTAACTGGATTAGCCAAACCTTCCAAAAATGCCATGAATTCTGGATCTTGATCGATTGTTCCAGCCCGGGCATCTGTACGACGTTTGAGACCTGCAGGGACTCTGCTGTATGGCGCAAATTCTACAGTGGGTGGTCCAATAAGACAAGAATTTGTGTATGTATTTTTTGCATCTTCAAAACTGGATCTTCGCACGACGTCGGAGAATGGCAAAAGATGGTCACTATTGGTCAAGTGAAGATATGCTCGAGAGGGGCGGGATGGTTTGGAAGGGCTGTATATATTTGTAAGTAATGTCGGCGCATTCTTCGCGAAAGAACATACTCTTTAGAATCCTTTCCTGGTTTGTATTGAAACCAATCAACCTTCCCTTGCCCTACCTTCCATTCGTCACCGAGTAATGAGCAGAATTCAGTCTCAGTCAATCCGGGAGCCAGTCTGCGCACAATAAGTTTCGTTTTGGAACTTGCTGGCTTGCTAGCAGATTGTTTGGATGCATTTCCCGATGTCTGAGTAGTCGTAACAGAAAGAACACCATTGGTATTATTGCGTGATCCTGCTGTGGTAGCCATTCTGAATGGTAGTTGTATAATGGATGAAACTCTGAGGTCGACTTTCTATCAGATTATTGCGCCGAATGACCTGGGGCTTGTGGGTCCGAACAATTGATATTCACGTTCTCTAGTCTGTACGGGCTCGGAGATTCATGAGAAGCACATTGATGTAAAGAATTGCGACGCCCATCTGTTGGAGAAATCACCAACTGGCTTATATTATGTTTGTGCAAGTAGGCAATAGCATTATTATACTCGAATATGTGATTGCTGATAAGGTTAAAAACGTGGGGCATCACTTCTAAGGGAATGCCCTTGGGTCGGAAAGCCTAACCACCGAGAATACGGTCACCATTCACATAATCTATGTCAACTTCTTCGGTTATAATACGATATCGGGCATAGCGCAGCATGATTCCAAGTACACTCTCAGATGAGGCAGTTGAAGAGGTATTCTATCAGGAGGATTACGAACAATCACATTAAGACGATTACGACAACTCCCAGAAAGCCAATATCAACTTTCAAGAGGGCATTAAACAAGCCAATTGCGACAATTCCAGAGTGAGAATTGTTGAAAAAGCATCCGTACCAACAAGATATACCTGCAACCTCGAGACGATTTTAGAATACCCGGCAGAACTCAAAGAGGATTCAGAAACGGACTCAACTCTCCTAGAGTCGAGAAATTTCAAGTCACAATTTGATCCTAATTGTTCACCCATCCAAAAGGAAGCTCAAGACTTCGCCATCACCTTGTCAGAATACACAACATGAGTCCTACGGTACCCCGCCCTGGAGCTGCGAAATTGGGACCTCGTTCCGGTCTGGAGGAGTGGTTAGCAGAGGCGAAACAATGTCATTATCTACCAGAGTGGGCAATGAAACAACTTTGTGAGATGGTAAAGGAGTGCTTAATGGAAGGTAATACCCTTCTGAATCACCATTTTGTATCTTCTCGTACTGATCCCTCCCTCGACAGAGTCAAATATACAACCTGTCGCAACCCCTGTTACCATTTGTGGTGATATCCATGGACAATTTTACGATTTACTCGAACTCTTCCGTATCGCTGGTGGTATGCCGGGCGAGACAAATGTTCAAGCCCCCACCACTGTGATCAACACGGATGCGCTCGAACCACCTACTGAGATTACAGATCCAAAATTGAAGAAGAAGATACGAAGTAGTGACAGTGGCGTGGAAAGCGCAAGTGGAGGAGATGATGATGACGATGATGAACCTAGAGGACGACCACGCACTGCAGGTGGATCAAATCGCAGTACGAGTTCCGGAGCAGATTCCGGGATTAATGTCAACAATAATCAAGTCTCTGGAAATGGGAACCAAAACTTTATCTTCTTGGGTGATTTCGTCGATAGAGGATATTTCAGTCTGGAAACTTTCACATTACTTATGTGCTTGAAAGCTACGTAAGTGAATCACTTCATTTGGTTTGACCCATTTCTAACGGTATTAGATATCCTGATAAGATTACTCTCGTTCGCGGAAATCACGAATCTCGTCAAATCACGCAAGTATATGGGTTCTACGAAGAATGTCAACAAAAATACGGTAATGCTTCGGTTTGGAAATCTTGTTGTCAAGTTTTCGACTTCCTCGTGCTTGCAGCAGTTGTTGATGGAGAAGTTCTTTGCGTTCACGGTGGTTTGAGTCCAGAAATTCGCACTGTTGATCAAATCAGAGTTGTTGCACGTGCTCAAGAAATTCCTCATGAGGGTGCTTTCTGTGATTTGGTATGGAGTGATCCTGAGGATGTTGATACTTGGGCTGTTTCTCCTCGCGGGGCTGGATGGCTATTTGGAGACAAGGTTGCCAATGAATTCAATCATGTCAATGGTTTGAAGCTTATTGCTCGTGCTCATCAACTTGTCAACGAAGGATTCAAGGTATGCTATCTTACCTGCTAAGATGAGAACAGAGATATGCTAACATTTTTCAGTATCATTTCGCACAAAAATCTGTCGTTACTGTCTGGTCAGCTCCTAACTACTGTTACCGATGTGGCAACGTCGCTTCGATTATGAACGTTGGAGAAGATCTCAATCCTAAATTCAGCATTTTCACTGCCGTACCAGAAGATCAACGTGCAGTTCCAGCTGGTCGGAGAGGTGCTGGAGATTACTTCCTCTAATTATATCACGCGTTCTTTACTGTCGATACATTCTCCAACTTCAGGAGATGTATACTGGATATCCACTTAGGCGTTTGTTTTTTAAAGGTCGGCATTTTATGAAGGCGTCTATTTGGTCACATTACCCCTGTACAACATTAGTTGAATCTGGTTTCTGTCTTTTGTTTTTTTAATCTAAATCGAGATGATGGGTTTGGCTCGGCCTGATCTGGCTATTTGACACGGAATAGGTGTGGAATGAAAGGTATCTATGGATCTTAGACCTTATGAGTGATGAGTTGATGAGAGATGGTTTAAAAAATACATGGCATGGTATACGAAGCGTAGCATAAGCATATAAGATGATGATACGAATTCTAGTCGTTGCATTTTGAAATTTTCAAAATCATAGCTTGTGGAAAACATGTGAAATTACAGGAATGGATCAGTTCACCGCCAAGCATGTAGAGTAAAGGGCCTCCAATTGAACATCGAGGAAATTCGGGGACTTTTGATGTGTCTATGCGTGGTGCTAATACCTACCTACCCCGCACAACCGCGTCGTTCTTACTCTGTGACTCAGGTTGATGGATGGATAGATGTGTCTCTTTTGTTCGACATCAATTGTATTGTTGGAAATTCTTTTGTTCGAACTTGACTTTCTCTTGTGTATGCACTTGTAGGATTGCATTATCTTTCTGAGGGAATTAATCGTATACATCACTTATCCCACCTACACATATACATATGAATATAAATTCCTCATCCAACTGACCGGAACTCTCGAATTTTCAATTCCTCAATTATCTTTGGCATTCTTCCTCAGTTTCGAAATAAAGAACTAAAGAAAAAAGAAGTCACAATCAAGAAAAATGGTTAAATACTTCCCATCCATCTCTCCAGAATTGGCGGAGTGGGCAATGGCTCAACCGGTTTTCTTTACGGGGTCGGCGCCGACGTATGGGAAGCATGTTAATCTTAGTCCGAAGGGGTTGCCGTGAGTGGTCTATTTTTTGTTGGTTTGTTCTGGGGGAGTTGGGGTGATGGGAAGAGGGAGTTGGAATGTAGAGGAGAAAGGCAAGGAAAAGAGATAATGTTTACTGATATTTTGCTGATTAGCGATGCGACGTTTAAGATTTTGGGACCAAATATTTGTGCTTAGTGAGTTGTTGCTTCATTTTCATGTTTATTTTTCGCGTTGTTGCGATATAGTTGGGGTTTGGGAGTGATGTGTTGATGAAGGACGTCGTCGATGAGAGATATGGGACGGTGATTCAGGTTTGGTGATGGGGAAGTGGGAAATACGAACATCCGGAGCGCTGCCATGACGTGCGGCTGTAGTGGTCATCGATCTTGGTAGTACATGGTGTGATTATCCTTCTTTTTGCCGTCTGAAATCTGTATTGTGGTGTTTCTGCTATTTGTCGATTTCATGCACCTTTGATATCGTCACTGTTGCTCTACGCGGACTTCAAGTTTTGGGATGACAGTTCTGATGCTCTCACAGTATAGATGCAACCGGTTCGGGAGTCGAGACCATTAGCCATATCTATGGTTCGTCCATTCATATCCCTTGATCTCTACCCTCTCCTCCTCTCACAGTAACTCAATTCCCTACTTTTCCATCTCCACACTAACTTCCTCCAAGAGAACAGTCGCGTAACAATCATGTTCTGTTCTTTCACCTCCTCTCCTCGCATCATGCGATTTTTCTGTACGGGACATGTAGTTGAATGGAATACACCCGACTTTGCACCTCTATTGGCTAAAATGGGAAAGTCGAATGTGGATGGTGCGAGAGCTGTGATCTTGTTGGATGTTTGGAAGGTATGTTTTCTTTTTTCTTCCCTTGATTCTCATGAATGCATCCTATGATTAGAGTAGTAGAATTCTGCTCTTGACTTCAAGAAATAGAGTGTTCGAGACAAATGGGAGACATCCAAAAGAAAAGATCATTGACAGGAACATCAGGTCCAGACTTCTTGCGGCTACGGCGTCCCCCTCCTCACACCGCTTCCTGTTCAAATTGATGATCCATCCTCCGGTCCCTGGACCGATCGCAAAACTCTCGGCCACTGGGCCGGTCAAAAAGTAGAGAAAAACGAGATGCAGGATTACCAATTGTTGAACAACAGTTACTCACATGATGCACTACCTGGATTGAAGAGTGCACGGAAACAGAGACTGGGGAATAGTGTTATAAGAGTCAAAGTTGATGAAACAATGTTTTGGGGGAAGAGAATTGTGAAGGGGGAATGGAGAGGTGTGATTTTGGGGGTGTTGATGGGTTTGTTGATGGCGTTGCTAATGAGTGTATGGGGCAAGGAGGGAGGACTCGAAAGTGTAGTAGGAAGAGTAACAGAGGTCAGAGAGATGATGGGGAATTTGACGGGGAGGAATCATTTGGAAGTTGAGCTCTGAGGGAACAAGGTCGCTATGCTTTCCTTTTCTTTAGTTTCGATCTTTTCTGAAGCCCAATTTGGACGTAGTGAATATAACTCGATACACAGGTGATCTTACATAGTATATCGATCGTAGACACAAGTACTTCCGTCTGTCGGTACCCATGATAGATAGGATAGACAAGATGTAACCTTCCACGCGTCACCAACCAACAATCTAATCTCCTCATCCCTTAAGCCTTACCTCTTTCCTTCCACACCATCTCATTTTCCCCAGATCTCCCAAACGGTATCTCATAAGCATACCGTCATTTCCCATTTTTCATCCCTTTCCATCGCAATTTTAAAATTGCCCGGGGGTGGTGGCGTTGGTCAAGCTTTTTCGCCAAGCATTGCTTATTTGTTCTTTTGGAACATTTTTTGTCTGGGATTTCGCGGATGTTTGTTCAATTTTGATTCACATAGGTTTTTGAATATTGATTGATTGGTGATGCTAGGCCTTATACTCGAAGACATGCAAGCCCACGATGAAAAAGGGTGCGGAGTTGCTGATACTTTCTGAATACGGTATCAAACTATATATCGATCCGTCAAACTCGCACCTTTCGTGTTTATCCCTGACAAGTTACAACGAACGGTATCAGAAACACACAAACAACATGTCGAGAGATAACATCAGATTTCTTCGGTCCGGTTTGCAGAAGCAGAATCTTTTTAATCTTTCTACGGAGTCTTTCATCCAGGAGTTCATTTCATTAGATCTGGTGGATCTCAACTTTATTTTGACCCGTCCAGTACGAGAAGTGGCACTGTGGGAGTGCTGCTTTGACGGAAATCTCGTATTCACATGCTGTTCCTGGTATTGAGTGGACGAGAGAAGTTCAGAGAGGCGAGAGAGGGCTGAGAGGGGTGATATGAGAGAGGTGGACGGCTGGACGCGTTAATGCAGCATGGATGATCTACACTCAGTAACATTTGTTGATGGCTTGGCTATCGAAAACACGGATGATAGAATCGGATAGATAGACTTTTCGGTACGCATTGTGGGTGTCACTTTAACTTGGTGTATTACTGTTATTGTTATTTTGTTTAAATTTAAATTTTAGTATGCGAAGTCAATTTCTTATCGGGCGTTTTATTACTCTGTTTCGAGGTCTTGTGATCTTTGGAATTAATATCTTCATCTCGTTCACATCATTTATCTCCATCTCGAAGGGGGAAAAGAAATTGTCGTTCACCGGTGTTCCTTTCCCACATGGTTACCCCCTCGGATGTTCATACAAAGTATAGTAGGTAAATGTGCAAGTCCTAAGTAACCTTGGAAGTTCTAAGTGTACCCTTTTAGTTAAAGATCCTCAATACATGCATGTAACCTTACTCATCATCCACACCAAAGTTCCTACGCCTTGATGCCGTCCGGATATCGTCAGGAGACTTGTTCCTGACTGGTGGCTCAGAGTGGCTCACCCTAACTTCTCGTATTCCATATCACAACCCTTACACTTGCACTTGGGGACCATGAAAAGTATGGATATCTTAATTGGGGTAGGATGTGGTTTGTAGGAAAGATCGGGTTTGATTTCGGTTTATATTGGCTCTTCCTTTTGTTTTGTTTTGTTTTGTTTTGTTTCCTTTTGATTTTGAAATTGTTTACACTCTTTCTGTTTTGCATCTTTTTTTTTTAAAATAATTGAAGAGTTGGTGATTGTTTCAACATCTTTTGATTTATACATACACTCAGTCTCTCGTTCTGTTTGTATCGTACGCATTGCACTTGTATTTCGAGTAGTTTACTCTTATTACCTCCATTCGTTACAGTCTTTTGCCCTCGGCTTTACACAACATCACGATGAAGTACTCACTTATTCCACTCGTTCCCCTCTTCGCGGGTTTATCTCAAGCTGCAAGTAGTGATGATTGGGCTGGGAGATCTATCTATCAGGTTGTCACAGATAGATATCATCGATCCGCAGATTTCGATGCTCCTTGTAATATCACAAATTATTGTGGAGGTACTTGGAATGGCATCACAGAGAATCTGGATTACATCCAGAATATGGGATTCACGGCCATTCAAATTAGTCCAGTCAATTTGAACATCAATAGTACCACGATTTATGGACAAGCTTTCCATGGATATTGGCAAACTGTAGGTTTTCTCTTGGCAGAGCTTCTCTCTGTTTGCATGCAATTGGCTTGCTATTGGGATAGCATGGAAAGTTCTGACAACAATATTCTAGTCTCTTTACGATCTCAATCCAAACTTCGGTTCAGCAGATGATTTGTTGAAACTCAGTGCAGAACTTCACAAGAGAAAGATGTACCTCCTAGTCGATGTCGTCGCTAGTGAGATGGCTGTTGACATTGGAGACCACAACATGACAGCAGAAACCAAGATCGATTATTCTGCTTTCTCCCCCGCTCCATTGAACGATGAAGCATCATACAACTCATACTGCCCAATCGTCGATTGGCAAAACGTCACAGAATATCAAGATTGTTGGTTGGGATACACTGGAGTCGCAACTCCAGATATCAAAACAGAGAACAAAGACGTTGCAGCTGCATTAGGAACCTGGATTAAGGAGCTTGTCGCCAATTACTCTATTGATGGAATTCGAATCGATGGTGCTAAACAAATCACATATGATTTCTTCCAAGGTTTCGTCGAGGCGGCCGGTGTGTATCCATTGGGAGAAGTAGATGATGGCGATGCTGCTTTCGCTTGCAAATATCAACAGTACACTGAGGGATTGGAGAACTACCCAGTTTATTTCACAACCATTCAGGCTTTTACCGCTGGAAAGATGTCCGGTTTAGTCGATATGGTCAAGAGCGTGGGAGCTTTGTGCAAATCTCCACAATATCTTGCCAATTTCATTGAGAATCAAGATCAACCGCGTTTTGCATCTTACAATGATGATGAGACTGTAAGTTTCTTCCATTCATCATCATCTCATAACGAAATACTAACACAACACAGCTCGCAGCCAACGCAATGGCCTTCACGATCCTCGCAGATGGTATCCCCAAGTACTACTATGGACAAGAACAACATCTCCAAGGCAACTATTCTCCATACAACCGTCAAGCTCTCTGGGAAAGTAAACCAAGCACAACTGCTCCTCTCTACACTATGACCGCTACTCTCAATACTCTCCGTAACCACGCTATCTCCATCAACTCAAACTACATCACCAACACATCCATTCTACTCCACAGCGACGATTCCACATACGCAACACGTAAAGGACCAAATGGTGTTCAAATTGTCTCAGTACTTTCCAACCAAGGTTCTAAAGGAGGAGCTTACACCATCGCCATCAACAGCGCCGCAGACGCTGGAACAAACATGACAGAAGTCATCACATGTAAATCATACATCGCAAGTGGAAACGGAACGCTCTTCATCGAAATGGACAAGGGAGAACCAAGAGTCCTTTTCCCTACTTACCAAATGAATGGAACCGGCGTTTGTGGATTCAATGTTGATGCTAGTGCGGGAACAGCAACAAGCACGGGAACCGCAACGGGAAGCGCAGCTAGTGCGTCGAGTACGAAGAAGGGAGATGCCAGTGGATTGAGGGTTGCAGGATGGGTGTTTGCGGGTGCCATGGGTGCAGCTGCTTTGGCTTTTATGTAGAGGGATTTTCTGGATTGAGGTGTAGTTAGGGGGTGAGGCTACTAAATGTAATGATTACTAGGTAGGTATCCGAGTGATGAGCTTGATGTTTTATGTGTGTGTGTATTCGCTTCTACTTCGATGTACTGCATGCATGCATGCATGTATGTATGATGGGATTCAATTGAATGATAGATATCATGACAATATTTCTAGGAATGAAAGGTGGATTATGTGGAAAGAGAGAAAGAAGAAGAAGGAGAAGTGTTTCAAATATAGATTATGTCGACATTTATTTACTCGATAAAAATTAATCAATTAATTATTTCCACATGATTTTTTTCGTGACTTTGTATGTTATTTATTTATAGATGCTTTTCTGTAAATCTTCATAATAATGAAGAGGATGCTTGCTGACTTGTTTGCTTGTAGATTGTGGATTGTTAAATTCATGGTCGTCCTATTTGGTATATATACTCCCGTATTTTGCACTAACTTGTATGCTTAAGCAAGTCAGAACCCAAAGCTCTGGATGAATGAATAAATGAATCTATGATCTTTATCGTGTTATTCATCCAAGTAATCATCCTTCATTCAGATATAAAAGCGAGAGGAATTTATTGTGTATCTTATCTTGTCTTCCTACGTAGATACATCTTACCAAATCATATCATATCATATCACATCTCTACGCCATCTCATCTCATCTCATCAAGATCTCCAGACACCCTAGCTCCTGATAAGATAAAAGGGTAGGTAACTTGAAGAATCTTGGAAAGGAAAGAAGGTCTTGGCGTCAGACTGTTAGCAGAGCTATTTCACCATCTCACGCTTTCTCACACTTGTTTCCTAATTTGACGTGATGTAATGGGACGTGATTGGATAATCTCAGATCACGGGAATGAAGAAGGGAAAATGGAATGCGTTTTGTTGCGTGTCTGAAGTAGGAGGAACCTGGTCCAGCTGAAGCGGAGTTGGGAGTCGGGATGAGGGATTGGGGAGTTTACGTACATGATGTGTGCGATGTTATTCGATTGTGTTGGTTGATATTCTGTCTTACTGCTTGCTGAGTACTTACTTGTATGTTGGTCGCGGCATCGGATTAGAGATGCGATTAGATGACTTTCTTCTTGAAATCGTGCTCGGTTTGTTGAATCTGTTTATCTGGATTTGGTTACATGGTCGAAGGTGAGGAAATTGGAATTCGTGCGGGGGTTTGATATCGATGGTAGTTCTGTCGTTTTTGTTGCGAGAGGGAATATGGGGATTCTGTTTCAATTGAATTTGATGCTGTTGATTGGAGGAGTCGTTCGATATCGAGTATTCCCGTGAGACGGGGTTTTGGTGATATGGTTGAAATGCTGAGGATTGAATCTTATGTTTTCAATGTTGGCGGGCTGCTCTTTGTTAATTTCACTATGTGGTAGAGTCTAGGCAAAGTTGCATCCTACTTTTTGTTCTACATCCCGATTGTTCTCATTACTATTCTGTACACATGTGTGCTACCTCGAATGGAAAGATGTTACACAAGCCATGTTACCTGAGTAGGCTGCGACTTTCGATTGGCAAGAAGAAGATGCGGATTGATGAATCAGATGAGTGCATTTGCACCTGACATGTATTGGAGAGCTCTTTCACCTATCCTATTTTTACAATTCGATGAAACTCTCTTTCAAATCACTTTTCTTGGAATTTTCTCTGGAATTTACCCCGCGTTTACCCCTCATTGTGTCTTTTATGGCACAATCTCATCTTCTAGCTATTGTTGTTATCTTCCTACCTGATATATTTGTCGGCATAGGAAGAGAGCCAGCACTTTCTGTCATTCATAATTCCCTTCAATCCACAAGTCAATTCGACTCACAACCTACAAATAATTCAAAACTCATAACCCATCATCAAAATGACATCTCTCCAACCTCGCACCATAATAATAATTGGCGCCGGCCCCCTCATGTCCCGCAGTCTCTCTCTCTACCTCGCCTCTCACAATTGGCAAATCATTCTCATCTCTCGCAATCACTCTTCCCTTCTTTCTCTCGCCTCAGAAATCAATGATCTCAACCCCAAAGCACCCAAAGTCCTCGTCCACCCAGGCGATGCTAGTATCCCATCTTCTCTCCATAAAGCTCTAGACTGGGCTGCCGAACAAGTGGGTGGAAAAGTAGATGTCCTTTGCTATAATGCTGCACACGTAGCTCCGAGTCCTATCTTGGAATTGAAACCGGAGGTCTTGACGCAAGATTTTAACATTACGGCGATGGGAACTTTGGTTGCTGGGTATGTTTTTTTCACATATCTCAATAATATCACAATTGGATTACTGGAAGGAGAAGCACTAACTACAACTCTACAGACAATGGTACATGAATCACGCCAACACTTCCCATATCCCCCAAGGCGAACATCCTCTTTTTCTCGTTCCCGGTGGCCTGCTCGATAAATACCCAGATCCTAACATCTCGGCTCTATGCGCCACCAAAAGCGCAAGCCAATGTCTTGTTAAAATGTTTCAACAAGTTATGGCGCCAAAGGGAATCCTAGTCGGTGCACCAATCGTAGGAGGGGAAGTAGTGAAAGAGGGGAAAATGTCTCCAGATCGTATTGTAGATGGGGTTTTTAGGCCATTTTTTGAGGAGAGAGAACGGTATAGAGGGAATGAGGGAAATTGGGAGTTGGAAAGAGTTTGGTTGCCGGAGGGGGGCTATGGAAGTACAGGGACGGGTGGGATTGTAGGGAATGAGAGTGGGATGTAAAGATTGTGCAATTGGGTTGGCAGAAGTTTGATAAGGGAGGCTTTGTGTGGAATTGAAGGGATGGGGGAGAAGAGAGGAAGGCGAGGTACGAGATTATGAGTAGTGGTACGATATAATATTCTAGGTTGAAGGTATAGGGAAGTGAGTGTGTTGTCACTAGCAATGATGAATCATGATGGACAGGAATCGTATTTTCGGGCAATTGGGAGACGGCACTTGGAATTGTTTTTATTTTAAATAATCTCATCGCCTGCGATCTCAAGGAAAGAGGTGTTATTTGAACCTAGGATGGATGGATATGAGGCCAATTAAAACACTCCATATTGGAAAGGATATAGGTATGGAATTGTGGAATTATTTTTTGGGATTTTGCAGTGTTGATTTGTTACTACAAATTCATGAACACAATATTTGACGTGCAAGATGTTTTTCACCACTCAATATGATCTCTACAAGAACTAATAACAATAAGGCTGAATAGACCCGATCTATTCTTGGCATGGAGCTTGTCACTAGGCTTGGTGACCTCGGGAAACAATGAAATATTTATTAGTGTCGAATTAGAAATATTCGAGTGCTTGTTTGTATGGTGATATAATGTTATAATTATCGGTAAAATGAGCCAGAGAATTTCGTAGACATTTTCTCTCTGATTTTATCATACACTTCTTTCTTATCAATTTATCTAATTTTAAAGACATCAACTACGATAGTATCTATTGATTTACAAAAGTGTTTGTCCCTTTACAATGCCAATATCAGCACAGAGACACAAAGCTGCTAGATAACGTAAGATCGGCAGAGAACCACTGTATGTAGGGGAGCGGGAGCCTCAAGAATACCTATCGTGTTGGGGCCGTCAAACGAGCTTGTAACTTTTCTCCACATGACAAGCTTTTGAGCACTTGCGACTTTTTAAGGACGCTATATCATCGTGCCTCTTGGGAGGGTTTTGATATCATTGGGTATCATCTCATTGACGATGTTTGATTCTTGAAAGGAAAAGACCAATGATTGAGAGGGGTTACGCAACCAAAGCATCAGTATCGATTGGAGATGAAACTCGATGACGAAAATGCATCGTCTACATATCTGTCAGACAAAAGCAAATACAAAATATCGGCTTGACTTGCTTCCGGATTGATACTTGGCATTGACGACATCCATCCGATCGATAATCCCCTCGAGGGTTGAACCAAGCACTGCCCAAAGTGTCTTGAATCAGGGCGAAGCTTTCATTGATCGTTTATCACACATCACGATTCCTTGGTTGATGAATTCTAAAATGCTTGTTCTGATCTTTATCCTTGCCGTTTCGTAATTTTCATTGGATTACTAACGTCGTTTCAGCATCGGACGTCTGGTGTCTGATCAACCACGGTTGTATTCTTCATTTCTATGTATCTACATGATGGGCGAGAAAAGAATAGAGCAAGACGTCAAAACATGAGGTCAAGGATTCCATGTCGTTTCAAAGAATGAAAATCCTAGTGGATTTCGTCGATGATTTGGACATCAGATTGCTGATAGCGTTATACACGTCTCGTTCTTGTGAAGAATGGGAAATATTCTTGAGATATCAAATAGGCATATGTTGATATTTATGCTGATCTTTAGTTCTAGGAAGTTGGGCACTACTTGCTGTTTGGATAAGCCAAGAAGTATGAGTATGTTCATGTATCATAGTTGATCTAAGAAAAGAACTCTCCATCTCTCATATTTTCTCGTCTCCCGTTGATTTCAAAGCTTTTCTTCATGAATTATTATTTCTATTCCGTAATTTCATGAGACACTTGCTCATTGTCTCCTACATGAGTTTCTCCAAAGCCGTGATCCTAATTTGTTCTGTACTCTAATTTCAATAATCCAATGATATCCATTTGCTTACGAATTCTACGATAAATATTTTATACTTTCATTTCATATAAGCAATCAAATGGGAGGATTCTCTCAGTCGAGATCATTTCTCGGCGATGCTATATCGATAGCATCAACACCTTTACGAAAAAGTTTCGAAATAAGTTGTCGATCTCCCGTTACACCACGACGACCATATTCATCGAACAAAGATGGAGTAAAAGGATTGTATGTTGATGTTGATCGGTCAAGGGGAAGTTCAATATATGGTGATTCTAAATTTCTTCAAACACCCCGGAATTATCTATTAACACCAAATGGTCGGGGAAACATAAAATCCAAAGAATCGGATGATGAGGATGAACAATTCGATTCCTATTCAGGTACGACTTTAGCATCACCAGCCGAATCGTCCACCTTTCTTCCACGAACTCCTTTATACCATGTAGATCCAAGCACAACCGAAATAGCCAAGCTCGGTACCTTTTCCACAATAAATATAATAGTCGGCAAAACCGTCGGAGTGGGAATCTACTCAATACCCAGTTCCATTCTTCAATCTGTAGGAAGCGTAGGAGCCAGTCTTACACTATGGGTCATTGGATCTCTGATTTCCTTCTGCGGGCTCGCAGTATATCTCGATTTAGGAACTGCGCTACCAAGATCCGGTGGCGAACGCATATATCTCGAGAGAATATTTAGACAACCGAAAATGTTGGCGACGTGTGCCTTCATGAGTTATGTCGTGCTTCTCGGATTTTCGACACCCAATTGTATCGTTCTGGGAGAATATATAATGTATGCGCTTGAAATCGATGCCAATAGATGGAATGTCCGTAGTATTGCAGTAGCAGTCATTACACTAATATGTTTCATCCACGCTCGCTACCAACGAACCGGTCTCCGCATAATCAACATTCTGGGCGTGGGAAAAATGTTCTTCGTCCTCATAGTAATCCTCTCCGGACTCGCCGGTCTCCTCATGCGCATTGGTTCCTCTTCCTCCATCATTCCCCGCCGTCTCAATCTCGTCTCTACAGAATATATCCCCGGAGCTCCGCAGCACCTCTCTACCGCCCAACGAAACTTTTCCCACCTCTTCGCAAACTCCTCCACCCAACCTCACGACTACGCCACCGCGCTGCTCAAAATCCTCTACTGTTTCCGCGGCTATTCAACTGCTAACCAAGTCCTCTCCTCCATTCGAAATCCCATCCCCACTCTCCGCACCGCAGCTCCTATTGCGCTTTCCCTCGTCTCCGCTGCCTACATCCTCGCCAACATTGCATATTTCCTCGTCGTCGAACTCGACGATTTTCGCTCCGCGGGAGTAGTAGTCGCAGGACATTTCTTCCGAAATATTTTCGGCAAAGTGGTTGGTGAAAATATATTACCTATTGCAGTGGTAGTATCAGCGTTTGGAAACATCGCTGCGACGAGTTTTGCCCAGGCGAGAGTCAATCAGGAATTGGGAAGAGATGGACTTTTACCTTTTTCTACTTTCTTCTCGGGAAAAGAAGGGGAGGCGCCGATTCCGGGATTGTTTCTTCATTGGTTTGTGAGTGTGTTGGTTATCGTCGTGCCTCCACCGGGAGAAATATATAATTTCCTTGTGGATATTGGTGGATATCCTGTTTCGGTCATTTCGGTTGCTATTAGTGCTGGTTTGTTGTATTTGCAACTTACACCTTCGGAAAATTACCAATCGCCTTTCAAGGCAAAGAAGGTTTATATTGTGGTTTTTATGCTGAGTAATTGTCTTTTGTTGATTTTGCCATGGATCAAACCGGCGGAGGAGAAGGGCGATGAAAGGTTTCCTTATTATGCGTATCCGGTTACTGCATTGGCGATTTTGGGGAGCGGAGTGGTTTATTGGGGATATTGGAGGTTGAGGGGGGAATGGATGAGGGGAAGTGAAAGCCGGGATAGAGTGAATTTGTTGGGGGAAAGAGGATATGTGGAGATAGGGAGAGAGGGAGTAAAAGGACTGAGGAAAGATGATTGGAGGGAGGAAAGGGGGGATGATGATAAGGGGAAGAATTTGAGTGAAAAGCTGCAGGTTAAGGAGAGTGGGAATGCGACGGGCTCGGGCTGTGCATGTAATTGTGCGTGTACGACGAAGAGGAATGTGGTCAAGTCTGGGGATAGTGAAGAGAGTTAATTTGGAGATGGGCTGCTTTGACTTTGATTTATGGGAGGAAGAAGATGGCATTATCTTAGGACTCGGAGTAACAGTATTTATACATAGCGTCGGCGATTAGTCTTGAGAGGTTAGATAGGGAAGAACATTGCATGGAGCGAGGAAGATACCATAGACTATTCTACGATCTTATATTCTAAACCTCCTTCCCACGAGCTTCGTGCAAATGATACATCGTGCAATCATATTTTCGTATCGGTATTCACTAATCGTACCAACTATATTTCACATCCCTTTTGCACCCATGTACCAATGAGTAGGTAGGTAAGTAGGTATATAAATTCCTCTTCAGCCCGGCTTTCCAGATTCAAATAATATGCTATGCGAGATGTGCAGGGATGTTATAGGGAGAATATCCATCCCGCCATCTCCCATCCTATCTTCACATTCCCTTGAATGTCAGCTTACTTCATTTTTTCGAAAGTATTGTTCCGTATCCCTCTTCAATATTAGTGTAGTTGCTGTTTTTGTTGTCGTAATTGTTGTTATTATTTTTATTGTCAATTTTCTATTCTGATCACACCCCATCGTAAAAATCTTGTTGTCATCTCGTAACACTCTTCCGTTATTATCATTCTCTTTATTGTTGTCATTATACGCTCGCTGCCATAAAAATTGCATATTTATAAAATTCCATATCATCATTCATAAGCTCCAATAATATTGACCCCCGAAATGTCAAACTCGAAAACTAGACAGATGTTATTATTAGGTCATAGAAAACAAGCGAAGAGGGTACACAGACCTAAAAAGGTAGTTGTATCCCGTTGGAAGTATAGTTTGGTGCGTTTGTGGAAGGAGGGAGGGGTGTTTTTATAGTTGTTTATGGGGTTATTTTGGCGGAGGGGGAAGGAATCATGGGTCATAGGAGAGGGGAGATGGAGGATGAAAGATGAAGGTGTGAATTCTGTACAATGTACATTCAATTTTATAGCTCAGATGTCTTAATAATTGGGGTATATAATGACCTCATTGCTACTATAGAATGAAGATAAAGATGAAAATATGGAAAGGATCCCAAGTGCATGGCGACACGACTGCTTGGTATGGGACTTCCAGTGAGCAAGATTTTCTCCTCTTTTTTTTTTGGCTTGGAAGTCTACTGGGAGTTTGAAATGAGATTCATATTTTGAGTAATAGGTGCTTTTGTCTTCGGGATTACTGTTGTCTCACAATGAATGATTATTGTCATTCTACCCCGCCAACGCTCACAAATCAGGAATAGACAGAATGTGAAATAAAGTGATAGTGATGATTATATCACCACTGAGGCCTAAGAACCTTCCTCAAACCTATCGATATAGGAGTTGGTATACTGTCTTAAAGTCTGAATTTATTGGGCTGGGAATTCCATCTTTCCAATCTTAGATGTCCTTACTGCATAGTTGTGTGTCTCGTGTCTGCTGTGGGGATATTTTTATATACATGGCTTGAGGGAAAAATGAGGACTATGGAATAGGTAGACATGATTATGTCTGGATCAGTGAATCAGTGAGTCTGTGAAGGATTAATGTACATTTAATTCGTTTGAGGAGATTGTGGAGAATGAGAGTTTGCATTTACTCCTCATCCCGTGCCCCTTATTCACACTTCCACTTACCTACGTATACCTTCAGCTACCTATGTATAGCCACATTTAGAAGTCTCCACGCGGCATTAAGAGCACCACTTATTTGTATAAAAGCTTCGATGAAATGCAAAGAAGCTCATTCATCAATGAACAACCGAGACTATAAGGTGCTTATATCGTGACCTGAAACAAATTTTTTCAGGCCGTATTTTGATTGATTTACGCGAATTCAGGCACGTTCTTCTTTACAAGCAAACCAAAATTCATCCGATTTATATTATCCGAGAAAGCCATGACATGATTTGCCTTGTCGTATTTCATCGTTATCATCACTGATTTTACCATCTTCCTAACCTCTTCATCACTTAAGCATGCACCAGATAAAAGGGATCACGAGACATGATACTCAGATGTGGTTCTCTCATTGCATCAGAGTACTGGGAGATAGGCCCTTAGACCCTTGCCAGGTCTTGCTTATAAGTCGTAAAGCTTTAATGATTTTTGTCTAAGACTAGGTATTTACAGATCTATATATCCACGATTCAGATTCTAAATGGGAAATACACTTTCTCGTCTACTCCAACTTAAGTGTGGAGAAACGTGTGAATCCATCGCTCGGAAGGTCAACCTTCTTTTGCTGATTTAGAGGAGTATCAAGTGCATGAATCTATACATTCTTAGTGAATCACTTCCAGCTCAAAGCCTAGCATCTCGCTTGCAGTTTTTCTTGCAACAAGTAGACATAAAAGGAAGGTTTATGGATGGGAAGGTGAACGAAACATAAAGACAGATAGGCTCGGTCTCATGACCAGCGATGGCTGAGTACTGGATAATTGGACGTGCTGACGTTGCAAAGATAAATTGAAGCGGCTATCAGAGGATTGATTCATGGAGAATGGAAATTAACGGGAAAGAGATCATTGTTGTCGAATACTGACATTATTGTGGTTTGGAGAGTAGTTTTCGTCATTTGTTGAACCTTGAATGAGACTGCCACCATTGATTCTTTTGAATGACAGATTTGACTTGAGAATCATGCAGACCTGACCATAACTTGACACATATTGATTATTCACAGAATCAAACAGTTCTCCACGCCATGTTTCTGGTATTTCTTACCTGCGGGTGTTTAATCCTCTTTGCAAATGTCAGAAGGGGCCTATAAATATATGTTAAATTTCAAAACCACGTGAAGAGTGAATATTTTGAACGCTTATGAATTATGATACCGACCTTGGAACTTATCGATCTATTTGTAGAGTAAACGGAATTCTTCAATCACTACGATCATTAGATATCTACCTAGGTATATCCATTAATAAGCTCAAGGCAAAGCTTCAGAATAAGGCAAGCTAGAAAACACCTTCCATGGATATAAAAGTTTTCAGTCCTTCAAACTGAACTGTTCGCACTTCCTGCCGTGCGCTCTAATTCTCAATCAAATATGGTCAAATTCTTTTGATTCTGAGTAACCAAGGCTTCTTAGTGTTTCTGCATCTCTCGCTGGAAACTCTAGAGCCCGACCGTGCTATTGCTCCGCAGGTGATGATAATTATAGTTGTTCATGAATGTTGGCAAACTACTTTTTTACTGTCGAATTCACAAAGTTCATTGAAATTTGTACTACATGGTATTGAACGGAGTACATATAACTATCTTGATATCTAATGCAATATCGACAACGTTGCGGAACGATCCAGATTCAAAGATCTCTTCTTTGCCTTTGGCTTAAACCATATCAGGCTGTCAGTGAGAATGGACAGTCAACTTTTCGAATCTTTTTATATCTATATCTTGGTATTTACCAGCTTTTACAGACTCTGAAAAGGTGTTAGTTTTTGAGTCCTTGGTGAATGATTGCTTCAAATATCCAGAATGCCATTTTCGAAAGAGTTAACCCACTCTCAAGAGAACGTGACAATGATTTAATCTCTCGAGATTACTAGTGAATGTCCTCGAGGGGATCTAGTAATGGATGTTTAGTTCCAAGACTATTCCTTGATCTGTTTCAATAGTTAAATAGAGTCCCTATAATCATCTTAAGTTGATCCACAAGTCCCATGTTTCATGACAACTATTTGACTTCAGGTGCTCCCCTTGGTCGTTTGCAACATTGGGATAAAAAGATGATTGTTTTCTTAGAAGATTTCTTAGGCTTGTATTGAGATAGATCTGTGTTTTAGCAGTAATATTACCGGCGTCATAGGTTATATCGTTTGTTTCATTGTTTCTAGCTTACTTTCATTGTCGGCGGTATTATTGTCACTCAACTATGTTGTGTCTTAGTTCCAGCGATCGAAGGTTTTATTTCTTGATGAGAAGAATACAATGTTGGGGTTAGTGAATAAACATGATGAGAAAGTTTTGACATAAGGTCTGCATGATTCCGCAACGCTACTCTTGCTGTTTCTTTGAGAATTGAAAATCTTATGGTTTATATAACGATCGATGATTTGGATCGACCTGGGATCTGTTGCAAAGATGGATAAGACAAGATAAATAAGACTGATTTGACCATACTGGGGTTCATAATTGTAGTATAGGTTTATAAATAGGAGTCCTTACTCAAAGCTTCAGTGCCAAATAGCAAGAATCTATCCAGGAAGCGAAGAATGGGGGGAGAAGAAGGGGAGGTTGAGCTTGTTTACGATGATGATTCATCTCATGTTAATTTACAAGTCTTACAAATTGTCAGTCATCACCGACGGAAGTATCCAATTTTGCAGTCTTGTTCGTTGCAGTTGAAATCTATTAAATTCACTGTTGTCTATATCGAGCACTCTCGTTATCCTGTATATACTATCATATCTATGTGTATAATCAAATATGCCGCAATTGAAAGGCTTCCTGCTTAATTATACGAGAACAGCTTCACTGGGATGAACTCTTCTGTCTTGAAACTACCATAGCCTCTTGCTATGCCTCTCTTGCGGGTGCAGCTAGCAGTCTTTTTTCTATCTTGTATAGTTGTTGCTTAACGGTGATCAGCAATATTTGAGCGCAATGTGCTTAATTAAGCGAAGCCATGTGAAATTGGAATTTCTATTTAGGGGTTTAGAAATCCTTGGGTATATAAATAGGATTAGATCAGAAGATACTCAGTAGCAGCATCTTAAGAGTAAACATGTCAGATCATGAGGAATCATGCTTCAACAGACTTCACAGCATTTTTACATCTTTTTGTTATTCGAATTTGATTCGGAGAGAAACACAAACGGGTCAGAGTGTTTAAGGCTATGTGTAAGTCACTGTCATTTCAATTTGTGTTGTTAAAAATCCTGTCGCCACTGTCATATTCGTGTTTTAATACCCACAGATATAGCCAAGCTTGTCAATCCTTCGCCATGTCCCTAGAATCGCAGTATTTCAAGCTCATTGATGCTTTCATGATAGTTAGTGAGACTATTATGAGGACATTTCTTCTCGAAACATATCAGGTATTCAATATTGCAGCTCCATGACTTCAGAACTTTAGTTGTCTTATGCAACCGAACAATATGCGAGGAGCTTCGTCAGATCAGCTAAATATAGTGGGAATCCAAATTGACATGTCCGGAATGTTTGGTTCATTTTTATGAATAAGTTATCTCTTCAAAACCAAGTTCAGCTACTAGTAAATAAAAAACCACAAAACTTCAGTCCTTCACTGATCAAGGTCCAATAGAGTAACGCCTTTCTTCTTCCTGTCCACATGATTATTTAAATAGATCTAATTACTTTCAACGAAGCGTAATTCTTGAATGCGAAGCATTAAGGTGGCTCGCAGGTCATTGTATGAGGCCAGAATTTTGGAGCTACTCTTGACAACTTGACGATAATGTGGTGTTACAGCTTGCTCTTGAGATATCTAAGAACAGGCATTTAATCGTCTGATTCTCAAAGAGGAGAAATGAAACCATCTCAAATAATTGGACCTATTCCTCTTTATAATCATTTTTCTTCATAAAGATGTCAATGCTTTTCACCATTATTTTCTCGCAGCCGCAGGTTGGGTTGAAAACAAGAAGTAATGTTCCGAAATCCACAATTTCAATCTTGCTGACTTTCTCATCAGAACCATTTCTATATCGCAAACTCTATATACAGAAGCGGTATGCAGGCGCCCTGCAATATATCCAAATATTTGAGAACGGAAAAGTAGTTGTATGAATATCTGCCTGGTGCGCTCGACCTCTTAAGTAGACCAAGACACAAGCGAGAGATTAATTATTAATTGATAGCGAGGTATTCAAGCAATGTTCAATTCTATGCTTTGTAGAAAAAGAAAATCAAGAAATATCTATACTATCAAATCAAAAACTTCTGAAATTTTCCGAGACGGAAAGCTGGCGCTTACCATTGCTAGGGCTGCGATGAGCTGCTGATTTCGAGATGGTGTATATCTTCAATTTTCAATCGAGATATCATCCTGAACCTATTTTTGTCACCGCTCGAGGCTTGTTTGCTACCAATTTGACGTTGATCTCGTGTTTATGAAATAAAAAATTAACGAAAATAACTATCATCAGCACTCTCTCAAGCATTGAGCTTGGAGAATTTAACATGAATGTATCATGAATCAAAGATTGCGTGTGTAGATTATTCTTTAGGCATGTAGTAGAAGTCCACAGCAACGTCATTTTAAGCTACTCATAATCTTGCACATTTTCAAATTTCAGAGAATGACGCTACGAACGGTCCGGAAAGGCATCTACTTCGATATTCCACAGTCTGTGGAGCAGAAGATAGCAGAGTCCATTCACCTATTATACATTACTGTATTTATGCGAGTTCAGGATATTCTGTTTATTTAACCGTCCACAAGCTCTACACGTCTTCTTCAATATGTCAATTTTGCCAACGTCACATCTACTCCAAAAGGCGGAAAGTTTCCTCTCACAATAACTCGGGATTCCGGACAGGTGATTCCGCTATTCTGTGACGCTGTTCCACCAAGAAGAAGAAAATTATCTTAAAATAGGACATCTCTAACGACAACAAAGAAGTGCTAATCGCATTATCATTTCTCTTGATCATTGCTATATGCCAGACAGTAAAGGCTGGTAGCTTGCAATCTACTTACCGTCATATTCGACTCTTGGAGATGCTTTGCAACGCCCATAGGATCAACATCATCATTAAGAACACATAGCAGCAACATTTCTGGGCTTTCACACTGATACATCTGCGATTTTAGAACACAGGGCATCTGCCTTTTTTATGATCGCCCACCCAGTCTCCAAACCCGACTTCGAGATCTATTCACTTCTCATCAATCTTAGAGAAACATATCCACGTCTCTTTGTTCATGAGATGAAGTGCGCCATTCACTTGCGAACTCGCGTACTGTCATGAAGCCCCGCATTCCCACAATCGCTTTCCTTAGAACCCCCTGTGACATTGACCAGATCTCCTCTCACTTATATAAAAGATCTCCATATCCTCTTTTTGATATTCAAAGAGAACCTGAAGGTCATCCACCCCCGACAAGGAAATCAAATTCTTACTTTGAGCTTACCAGCCCAAAATGCATAACTTTTATCCACGAATGCTATGTTACGAAGATCATACTTTCTCGCGGGGAATATGGTGTTATCTGGACTCTGGACTCGTTCAGATGATAACCCGTATTTTTGTTGTCATTTTTTGAGACTTCGCTGAAGTCAGAATGAGAGATAGAAGCACAGCAAGTAATTTCTAAAATTGGGGAGATGAATACACATAAGAGGCATGGAGGAAAAATGGTAGCTTGTACACTTCCATTTGCTACTTATTAATCATATCCGTCACCGTTATCCTATTTCTAGTTGATAAATCAAAAGAAAAATTCTGTTGAGAGATGCTTCTTATAGATAAGGAGTCTATCCAGATTCCAGGTTAACGGAATACAGATTCACCAATCCATTCAGATCTTTTCGCTTCCCCCACATGCCCGCAGCTTCTTTAGAACTCCTTGACTGCAATTCACCACCGCATCTGCTTCCATGCCCAAATACCTCTCATAGTGTTACCCCTAAGAGATACTTCCCCCATCTATAAATAGCTTACTTCCCCTCTTTATAGAAAGATCAACACTCATTCAGAATACAAGAAAAGTGTCATAGAATTAAGCAAGTCCAGCCTAAATTTCCCAACTAATTTCACCTCTTGATTGACGAGAAATAAGCAGCGCCTCTGAATCATCCATCTGAATACTGAATACTACGACATGGAGATATTCCTATTCAGAACCAACAAGTAAAATATTGTGATTACACATATCTATCACTGTCAATTTCATCATCAACACTACGCAATCCCACAACCGAGAACTAGGTATCCCTTAAAGAACGGAATATAGCAAGAAAACCACAAACCGAAGACTCAATGCGACAGCGACAAAATAAATCATACTTTCTCAGAGGCCCTAGAATGTATGTGAACGATTTTGACTCAGTCGTGGATACAAAAAGCAGATTAGATATCTAATCTAGCACTTTTATATACCTACCTAGGTATCTCAAATCATTAGATTCCAGAAAATCTCTCCAGATTCAAGTAGAATATCCACATCCCACAACTTCGGACCTTCCACTTTCTAATCTCATCACCTGGGAGTTCTTTCTTGCCTATAAACATACCGTCTTCTTCGTCCCGGAGAAATCAAACAATAAAGCGACGAATCGAGATCAACGTCCATATGAATACATCCCTCAGTTGTAATCTCATGATTCTTGGATGTTACAGGGCATTGCTCGAAGATAGGCACAGTCTCGAAGTCGGGGATTTTTGAGTTGCGTGGGGTGAGTTTTGGTTGTTGATTCTTGATTCTTGGTTGGGGGTGTGATTGCCGTTGTTGATATTCATACATCTATTTTTATTATAGATTATTTTTGATAACAACAAATCACCAAAAAAATAATAATAACAACAACAGCAACTCACCACCTAAGCATCCAAATCCCCCTAGTCACAAACATCAAAACCACACTCTAGCAGCCATCAGCCACCACCCAACAAACATCCTATCCCAGATAATCGATAGGAATAACTCAAATCCTACCACCAAAACACAGTAGTCGAAAAGATTCCCAATTCCTCCGCGATTGGAGTTTCGTGATTACATACCTATAGAAAAGAAGTTCTCGGAACTCATGAGAGAGATCTTTTTATAGGATGGAGAAGTTAGATATTGTCTGGGAGATATATCTGTAAGTAAATATGTGGATAAATAAATACATACCAAGCTTGATACTCAACCTATCACATCACATCAGCTCAATGAATAACTCAATTCACCATCTGAATATCCTCCCCCTCTTTATTTCTCCAACTATGTAAAACCCCCCAAACCAACCCACCATACACCCATACTCGACTATATTCATCCCCTCAAGATGCCATAAGTCTGCAGGTGCTTCTCGAAAAGAAACCCATACAAAGCTGCACCACCCGGCCAATCTGCTACCATATACAAAACAAGCAATCTCCAAGTACCTAGGTATACTCACATAACCAGGCACTCGCACAAACCAACGCATTCCCACAAACAGAAAAATAAGTGCGGAGAGGGGAGCGGAGCGGAGCATAGTATAGTATAGCATATAATCAAGAATCCCCAATAACAGTAAAAATCAAAGTAAAATCAAACAACAAAAATAACCTCTTTTTTTGCTATCAATTCTCTGCTTCCCTTCTCATCATCATCATCATCATCATCATCATCAAGCGCTCACCAAAGAGAACAAAAAGAACTGAATAGCAAAACACCCCCAAAAACGAAAAATCAATCACCAGACTCTCAGAATTCCATAATGTATAGGTAGTTAAGTACCTAGATAGGTAGATATATCCACAATCATCCCAGTTCTTGATCGTGTCAAAATGTGTTTTTGTGAGGAGTGAGTATTCGAGGAAAATCAAAGGGGGTGGATGGGGGAGTATTTATATTGGGTGGTTTAACTTTGAGGAGGGGTTGATGTGTAATGGGAGAAATTGGGAGGTGAATAGGGTCATGAGTGAATTATGATTAGGTGATCCTCCTCAGTTGAGGGTAGTCGATATTATTCATCTACCATTGGAATCTTTTTTAGTTGAAGAACAATACCTAGGTAGGTAGTAGTTGGTAGCTAGCCCATTCAATTACCTATCCATGACACAAAAACAATCCACCCACAATAAAATCAAAGCGCCTAAAACGAATCTTCAAATCGTTTCATTCATTAACCTACGAGTCATTAATTGGCACGCGCCACTTGATTTATTTTACCCATTCCATAATGCAAAAAGCCCAACCAACTGGTGTATATATATATATGCACCCAGTATCCAGTACCCAATATGCTCATTCATCAAATACAACCTCCTCCCCTTCATAATTCCATTCCACCACTACCTAGGAATCAACCCAATCTGCACGCCCTTCGCACTACAAAGCGTCAACGCAAGCTGTTCTCCCCACACGGTCCCATCTCTATCTTCTATCCCTCCAAACTCCTGCAAAAGTCTCACAATCGTATAACTCGCTTCCGCAAGCGCAAATTGTTGTCCTACACAGATTCTCGGTCCGCCATTAAATGGGAGGTATCCCCAACCGGGTCGTAATCCTTCTTCGGGGGCCCAACGCTCTGGTCGGAATTCCTCTGCATCGGGACCGTATATATCGGTTCGGCGATGCATAGTGTAGGTTGACCATGCGACTGCTGATCCTTTAGGAATGAATATTGGAGATTTGCGATCTGGGCCGCCGCCGACAGGGAGAACGGTGTCGCGGGCGGCGAAACGGGCGTTGGCTGGGACGACGGGGTAGAGACGGAGGGCTATTGATGAGTGTTAGATATAAGTTTACGGGGAATCAGAAAACGAAAACTTACATTCATTTAGAACGTATTTCATATACTTCATTCCCTTCATCGTCTCGTAATCTGGTTTTTCGCCACCCAGTTCGTCAACCTCAGCCTGTAACTTCTCCCAAATATCCGGTCTGCGCGCAAGAACATGGAAAGTGTTGCTGAGTAAACTTGCAGTTGTGTCTCGACCAGCGAGTAAAATATTAAGTAATTCATCTCTCAACTGTTTAGGATCTTTTGTTGCCTTTATCATCTCTGTAAGGAAAACGTATCTACCGGCTCCATCGCCTTCTACGGCCTTTTCTTCTTTCGCATCAATTCTAGATAGCGCATCGTGGACGATTTTGTCGACGAATGAATGTACGGTTTTGCATGCTTCATCGAATTCAGAATCTCGCATGAAACTTGATAGCTTGCCCATTGAGAATCTCTTCTCTACTTTCATTTGACCGAGGTCAAACGATGACCCAAAGTTTTGTTGTTCGGAGCCCTTAATACTGGTGAGTGAATGAACTGATTGACCAAAAAGAAAGTCTGTAGCCGTGTCAAGAGTCAATTTGAAGAACAATGTCTGAAGATCGAATGTTGCTCCATTTCGAGGTATCTGTGAGAAGAGGATTTGGACGTGTTTTTCAAAGATGTTGAGATCTGCTACTTGAGACTTGTTGAAATTTGGTCGTACTAAAGCCTAATAGTAAATCAGTATTTGGATAATCTGGATAGATGCTTCCATATCATACCCTTGAATGTTCCCACTGTGCCCCATCTATACAACTGTTAGTTATAATGCAGAACATAGTCATCACATGACAAACCTGTAGTAAAAATTCCTTCACCAAGAAGAGGTGCAAAAGCTACCCGTCTTCCTCCTAAGTCATAGTCCTTGAACTTGATTGATAGTAGTGTCTTGATATTTTCCGGCTCGATGGTGTTGTAGAAATCGAATCCCATCATCGATAAAACGAAAGTATGTCCATTGTCCCTGTATCTTTCGAATCCAGTTTTCAGCCTTATTTTCTGCTTGGATGAATTGATTTGAGTCTTATACATGTCCCACCCTATGATACGTTCGCGTTGAGGTACTTTGTGAACTGGCTTGCAGCCATATTCTTTTTGAAATCGTCTCGCAGAAATATACTTTGTGATTCTGTTGATAAGAAAGGCGGCAATGATAACAACGAGAAAGAGGCCATGATAGGCCATTGGAGGAAGGGTCGAAAGGTGATTGAAAAGATGAGATGAGGCTTAAGATGATGAAGCAATGAAATTTGGAGATATTTCTCGGTATTTAGATGGAGAGATTGAAGAGGTCGAAGCTTAATGAATGTACATTAATACAATAAGCATTGAAAAGGCTGAGTTCCTAGAACAGCTGAGATTGTGGAAGGGGCTGATTGTGATTGGAATCTATTTGACGGGTTCGGACCATTCAACCAAACGTTTGCGTCAAAGTCTGAAGTTTGAAATTTGAGATTTGAAGATGTTGAAAGAATTGAAAGGATTGATTACGCAACCAATGCTTGATTTGTTTCTCTTCATTCTGCTCGACGACCCACAAGACGTTGTCTTTCATATGTCAAGGATACTCATTCGTTCAATAACGAGTGATTCATGATCTGATCATGGGTTCGAAAGGATCCTTGTTTTGATGGAATGCCATAAACGACGCATCAAGGGAGAGTGAATTGCCTCAATCGCTTGGAAGGGGATTAAGGTACCATTGAAGAATTCCAACAATTCATTTTGTGTATCAGATCTCATTTATTATCCTAGCTGGCTTACCGGTATCTGTATTGTGCAACCATGTTGAGCATCTCTAGATCTCACGTACACGCTTCCCTATTCTTCCTATTGGTGTCGTTAGTTTCGTTTCATCCCATTCTGGTTATGTGGTAGTAATCCCATCTCCACGTTGGCTTGATTGAGGCGAACATATCTGCGTATCTGCGTGTCTGCTATCCGTAATAGTGGGAGACAACATGCATTGATCATAAGCTGGCGCCATCACAGTGAACCTTCATGTTGATTGTGTACGAAGTTACGAAGTGGGATGTAAGATCTTTGTTATTTGGTTGGTCAGATTACGAAGTTATGAATACAAGATTACCTCGGTAGCTGACTAATTTAGTTTCAAGTTTCTGATTCGTGATTTCTCTGTTACTTCGGCTCCCTGACCAGGAATAGATTGTGGCCGAGATCTGCTTAGTTCTTCGGACAATTAAGTATTGCATCTCACATTTTCTACCGTACGGTGTGGTGTATATCTGGGTTTATTCCTTTCTTGCATAATTCCCTAATAAGAAAGATATTCACCACAAAATACATAAGACTTCCCGAGACCAGGTTCATACATATACGTAGCGGGCGTCAATTGAAGATGCGAGTGGACAACAGTACGAGTTCATTATTGGTTTTGTAGTGGCGGGATTCATTTTTTCGGTAGTGTTATACTAGTAAAAACTATCTTTCTTCGAGGCGAATTAGATCAGGGGTTTCATAAGATTCGAATATTTCGCTCTTTCTGAAGATTCTGATTCGATTTCTTACGCCAGATTCATTTTATTCGCAATTTGCCTTTGTTGAATTCTCAGCAGCGGCCGAGTTGAACTATAATATTCGATTTTCTTTTCCTGTTGGCCGTTCGGACAGTCCGGAATTCAATAGTCAGAATGAAATATGGATTACTGCTGAAAGACAATCCTTCTCCACAGATGTCATCTGGAACAAGGTTCGAGAGCAGTGGAAGGTGATGTGTTCGTATATGTTTGATTTGAGCAAAGCTGCTTGTCTATATGCGATTTTCTCCCCTGGATCGCTTGCAAAGCTGTACTTTAATCTTCCATTTCCCGTGTCTCATGCCCACGTAAGTTGGGACTGGCGTGAGGCCAGTAGCGAAGCAGATGCTGGACAGAATCGATGGATTGGAGCTTAAGAAGAGGTTTTCAATCGCCTTTTCTGGAGGACAACAATTGCAGCTGTTATTTCCCGGATCGCCACATGATCTATATTGTTAGGATCGATGAAGTTACTTTTCAATCGGCATTGAAAGACGTTCATTCACTCGGGCCCTATGAGACATGTAGAATTATTGCCGATATTCTCTTGCGCGAAGGGACCGAACTTACCGATAACACAGATAGGCCGAGACTGTCAATTTTCCGTCTGCAAACGAAAAATGGTCATCTTGGCCGAGTCTGTAAGATTCTTTGAAAGCAAAATCGGCAAATGTTCCAACACTTGACATGGGAATGGAATGTTTTGGATGCAGCTACTGTTTTGTTGAGTCTGAGTAGTTACCCAGCTACAGTCATTATCTGGATGTGAGATGTGAGAAAGCGGTGCACCAAATCACGCAAAGAAAACCAGACATTGAAAGCCTGATATTTATGGTTTTGAGTTTTAATGTCAATATAGGAGGTATCTTTCAATTCATCGTATTCAGAATATAAAAACAGATATATTCAAACATTTTGGAGAATTATTCAAAATTCGAAATATGAATGATTATTGTTCGATTTCACATAGAGAATACACATGCACGTGACATGCTTGATAGATCAAGGGACGTGCATCAAGGAAAGGTCAAATCAGAGCAGAGAAACCGTTTCACTACGTTCCAAGGTTATTATAGCCAATTAAGATAACCCTTTCCCATCAAAAAAGTGGAGAACTGATTTAGCGCTTATCGTGATTGACTACAAAGGGACTCAACTTCACTCCCTCATTTCTTGATCTTCTTTCTGATTTCAACAACGACAATTATTATCTTTCGATAATCAAAAAAAATTCACCTACGGGTCACCAGGCCCGTTAAAAAACTATACAACAATGCCGGTCGCCGCTACTACAACAGCAGGAGCCGGACGCCAATCCACCATCGGATTCTACGCACCACAGCAATCAGTCTAGTTCTACGAGTAGTCTCCTTGATCTCCAGAGTTCTTCACTTTGGGATCATAACTCTACTCAGTTATTCCATGAATATGATTTCGGTTTCGATGTAAATGCTCAATGTTCTGTTTCCTCGGCAGCAGATTCTCTGTTTCCTCTCGATGCATTTACTGCCCCAGTTCAACAAGTACCTTTCCAGAATTCCCCTGATTGGTACTTGCCACAAACCGATTCTTTCGAATTTCTCACATGGAATGATCCGTCAATAGGAGGAGATTTATCACTTGATTCTTCTTTTCCCATCGCTGCTGGTGCCTCTATTGGTAATGATAATTTCCTGGGTCAATCGGATGTCGGATCCATTGACAATATGTCTCAATCCCATTCATTTCTTGATAATCAAACTCATCGAGGTAAATTTTGATTCCTACTTCTGATATCATATAACACTACTAACATATTTCCAACAGCAATTTCCACCGATCAATCCTCCCCTACCTCTTCAAACCCCAAATCAACTTCCTCACCAACTCACTCATCTCCACCTTCACCCCCCTCTCCCAAAACTCAAACTCCAACCAGCTCTTCATCCACCGTATCACGAGTTGAAAAACGCAAGCTAAACACTTTAGCCGCTCGTCGATATCGACAAAAACGCGTCGATCAAATGAGTAGTCTTGAGGCTGCACTCAAAGAAGTCGAACGAGAACGAGACGCCTTGAAAGTTCGTGTTGCGAAATTGGAGGGTGAGACGGATATCCTTAAGAGTTTGTTAAGTAAGAAAAATTAGGATCAAGTTTGGAAAGGATGGATGGATTTCTGACGTGCTATTTGCTGCGATGGGTGCGATTATCGAGACTTGAATTGAATTATCATACACCAACATTAGTCTGCTATTCGTGATAAAAAAGTTTGATATATGAAAGACATGTGAAGTGAGACATTCAGACGATGTCGGTTCGATAGTTCATGGACCAGCAGATTGATCACTCATATCGGCAAAAAGGATTTGAATCACAGTCTCAGATACACTGGGGGGTGGAGTAGTTTAGGAGCACTTACATCTTCTTCTCATAAATGTTCATATGTCTTTTCAATGATATCCAGGTGAATATTCACACTCTCACGTCTTTCGAGTATTGGATCACAATGATATTCTCTATACTTCATTTCATCCTATATGCCTCATTATATATAACGTTCATATCACATACACATATCATCTTATACACGATAACTCATGAGATATATCCCATCACTATCCCTCAGCATGAGTCGAAATGAATATTCACAGATCATCGCGGCACTCGCGGACCTGCTATTCTCCTGCTTGTCTCTATGTGTACTCATGTACCTACCTATGTATATCAATCATATATACCGTCCTCAATGACTAATAACACCCCGTTCACCAACCCCAATAACTCTATACTCAGAAAACACATACATTTGTTCTGTAATCTGCCCAAAAAATATCTCTCATTAAATTCTCTATCCTCTATTCTCTATCCTCTATCCCCTCACCAAACTCCTCCCCTCAATCTTCCCTCACTCCCCTCTCTTCATCCCCCCTTTCCAGCAAACAATACATTACAATGACGTTTCTAGAAGAAAATACAGCGATATGATTGGTTAACCCTAAATATGGTGTAGTGAGGAATCCAGATTCATAATGAGTGCGGATGAGTGATTATGAGTCATTTTGAGGGGGTATCACGTGTGTTGTGGTGGGGAAATGAAGGGGTGGGTGGGGTTTAAAAATAGATTGGGAGAAGAAAGGTCTAATTATTGTAGGGGGAAGGGGAGGGGGTTGGACATTGAGGAAATGTAGGATAGGTTAGGGGATCTCGAAGTAGTAGAGATACTAGGTGGTTGGAGAGACTTGAGGTCTTGGAGCGGGTTTTTGGTTCTTGTTATGTGAGGGTTGGTGATGATGTTGTGAGTCTTTGTCATGTGATTTGAGTTTAATGTGATTAGCTTAGCTTGAGAGAGATACTGCACGTGATTTGGATTTTGGTCAAAGTGTGGAATTTGATGTTGTGGAGTTTATCCTGTGGAGCTGCCATAATCTCATATCCTAATATCACTTGACTTCAATACCTTTTCGATAATTATCCTGGTATGTGCGCATTCAGATTATAACCATATAATCCCAAGATCATAAATGGACTTCGATCATCATTGGGATTCTGGAAGAGGTGTGGTTTTTGAAGATGCTTCCGGTCTATTTTTGTGACGCGTTCACTGTTGGGGTTTTGATGGGCTGGTTGTGAATATTTTTGCGGATTGGTAAAGGATTTTAAGTTGTGGATACTCTGTTGAAGTGAGGGCATTGTTGGTGTTGGTATCTGGATTCTTCATAGTTTCCGGAAGCTACGTCTGGAATTGGCTCAAGCTATCTTGCCTGGTCGATAGGTCTTGTTTCTTTGAGAGTGTACCATGAGGTTCTTGTTCCAATTGCGGTCGAACCGGAACCCTATATAAACACTTCGGGTCCAGGAAAAGCTTGAGGTACCAGGCATAGTTAGGAGGAACTTATTTCCTTCACATGCGGGATGAAGACAAGGAGTCCCAGGAGCAGTATCAAAGTCGTGATCTGAGTCACCTGCTGTAGATGCACTTCAACTTAAGGACCATTCTTTTATTGTTCATTTGTCTTGTTATTCAATTGTTTCAATCTCCAATGATACGGAGGGAGATTCAGTGGTCTAGCCGGCTCAATGTTGGTCCTATCAACATATCTCTTGTCAAACATGGGTAACGTTACAATGACGGAGGATCAAAATCCGAGGTATCACAACGTTCAAAAAAGTTGAAAAATCGATCCTTTTACAAAATACGATGCACAGCACATATGAGGGAAAATATAGAGCATACATGGCAAGCGATAGACATCGGACAATATATAAGATCATCTATTTCTGGGCCATGTCCTTCTTCGAAAGCGCAATTTCGAAAATTGTTGCCAGTGTTGCAACACTACAGAACGAGACCACTTTTGCTCTCTCGAGCTTGAATCTAGATTTCACATTGATCGAATTGGAGGCCCCGGTAGAGTATAAGGGTGTCGGAGCAAGCATCTCCAGTGCACGGAAGCACAATGCTAAGACTGGCGGGCTTCACAAGACAGCACGAAAGCTAGGGGTGTTATTTGATAGCAAGATTCCTCTGGATCCAGAATACCCCATAATGTTTGAAGATGATGATTTGGTCGCTGCCGATAACTGGGATTAGATTTTGACACTCAAAGATCCACAATCTTAATATCTAAGAATCTAAGAATCTCTGCTGGACCTGCCTGAAAGAGCATTTGCAGAGAAAAGGTTTTGGTGTAGGAAACGAGAAGGGCTTGATTGCACCGGTGATTTCAGCTGGTTTTTTATTCAGTGGTTTGCATTCTAGATTGCAGATTGTATGCTATTCCTGAGATGCCAGGATAGGAAAGTTTAAGGGATCGCGAAAAACTTTATGCCTCGAGTAGACGAATCCTGATTGAGGATTCTTGCAGATGAGGAGAAATTCGATTCAATTATCTTGTGTTTTTTAGTCAAGATCCGAATCATATCAATGCTTTTGGGATCTTGTATATATATGAGGGTCAAGGATAAAAGCGCCTGTCTGCGGATCACAGTAGATCAACTACGCGATTTTAAAAATGATTCTTTTCTTGGGAGAGTTCTCCTGGATAATGTTATAGTGCCGTTCCAGAAATTTGATAGGCTCGTAGCAAGAAAAGCAGCAGCAGCGGGACAAATAGCATGACTTCTAGAACTCACATAATGGAGATATGTTCCTCTTATGTTAGTATTTGGGATGTTTTGGTAGGAGTCTACCGTTTCAACAGTTTCAACAGTTTGAATTGTGATATTTTACATTTATCCATATCATAAATTTTTATTTCTGATGTGTAGATGGGGTTCGTATTTCAATTTGAGTCGGAAATACTCAATTCTACTATATCCTTTACGTAATCCAAGATTATTGTGCTAAGGTATGATCGAATATGGATGTTTAACTGACCTGCATGAGGAACATCTACCGGTCGGGAATTGGGTTTGTGGTAATTTCCAATCGCGCGAAAAGGTTTTGATATGAATCTTCAATTCCCGAAGGGAACTTTTATGAGTGTTAGCTATGTAGAATATTCATATGGTGGGTTTTTAGTAATATTGATGAATATATTCGTTCATGATGAGTATCGGGATCATATCTCTCTATGAGTCTATCCATGAAGAAACCACCTATACCCTTCCCTTTCCCTTCCGGCTCTAGAATTTTTTCTCTTTCGTTTTTACATACTTTGAATTGAAAAGGTGCATCGAAATACACTATCAATTAGTACATCACAATATCAAGGGTAGCAAGCTCAACATCAGTTACACTACACGCTTACAGGTTCCTCTACTATCGCAAAACTCTACATTGGTATGTGGATGCTCTATACTTTTAGTTTCCGGTACTGACACAGAATATATTGCCAAGATATTAGAGCAGTTACGTCTCTCAAACCATAAACTTTTAACACCCGGTTATCAAGGTCAAACAGCGAATTCGCTTCATCTACAATGACAGGACATCACCACCGCCACGGACATTCAAGCCATCGGCAAGATGATCACAATCGCTGAATAAGAGCTAAAGAACAGCGCCGTAACCAGGAGTACCGAGAGAGATTGATTAAGGAGTTGAAAGAGCGTAGAAGTAGAAAAGGAAGACGCAGAATGGCTCGAGATGTGGTTGAGAATAATAGGGGTACACCATGGTGGTTCGAAATAAATGCTTTGGAGGATCTAATCCGAGATTGGATGGTCGCAGAAGTAGAAGACAAGGAGTTACGTAACTCTGACGAATGGAACAAGGCCCAAGGGTTAAAGAAGGTTACTCAATCCGTTTCTGATAGAAAACGGAAAAGTTTCGCTATGGCTGGGGTGGAGAGGAAATTTAATACTGCTCAGGCAGCGAGAGCTGTAAAAAAGACAGAAAGAGATCAAGCACTTCAAAATGCATAGGATAGCGAGTTCAAACGCTGGATGGAAGAGCTGAATATTGCAGACTCCCGCGACGGCCGATACACAGGACCTGATGAAGACCGTGTTTATTGATCCTCTCAAAGCCTTGTAAATATCAATAAAGATATTAGCACAAGGCATCTCGCAAAATGCATGCCAAGTTTTCAGGAGCCTGAATCTAGAGGTGTACACTGCAAGGACTGCGAAGATGAAAATGAGGTTGGTCGTTTCTGGGATAAGGTTCGCAGGCTTAGACTCTAAGGATATGGAATATTGTACTATTAGTAATCCTTCCATGAGGAAGTAGATAACAAGAAATTAATGCGTGACTTTCAATTTAGGAGTCAGAATGATAACATGCCGCACGTGACGCTAAAGTGACTGAGGACCTGAGAGAACGGTGACAGGATAAACGAGTTCCGGGCAGAGGAAGGGAGATGGACTGCGTAGCAAAAATTCACCGTACTGAACTTGATGGTACAATAGGTTTATATTGTACGGAAATGAACTGTACAGCGGGAATCTATCGCACGAGAGAGACTACTACAACAGAGAACTGATGTATGATTAAGTTCTGTAACTTACAATAGAGATTGATTGTTTGAAAATGCTTCAACAATAAAGACCGATTGTTCTAAAACTATGCGCAATGAAAGCTCTTTGTTCGAAAGTTTCTTGTAAAATTATGATTCATTGTAAAACAGAAAAAAAAGTCGTATATACAACAGATATTCATTGTACGGAATTGATTCATATATCTGATCACGAAACACTCGATAAATAATATTACCAATTTCTTACTCGAAATGATAAATATACACATTCACATCCAGATCTACTCATATCTCAAAAACAATCATAACTTGCTCGATTATTCAATACTTAAGCTTCCAGGTCCCCACTTCTAGCAAACTAACTCCAGTCCACAAAGCACTTCGAGATATCAAACTCCTTCTTACTTATAACAGTACACTATGGCAAATAGATATCAGAACAACTCCAGATCACCCAAACCCCTCGATCCAAATATCGATATGGGTCCTCTTCTTGGCTCCCTACGCTCGTGGAACGACATCGAGAAAGAGATGTCCGCAAAACAGAGAAGAGAGGAAGCAAACAAATCGCCTGCCCAGAAAGCCAAGGAAAAGCATGAACAAGAAGCACAGCTTGCTAGACACGCCAGACGTATGCAAAATCGTGCCACGATTGAAAAGAAGAGAGGAACACCACGGGATACCGAGCGACAGGCGACAAATAAAGCCGCAGAACGTCTACTCAATTGCATAAAAGCACAAAAACTGCAAGCCCAACATTCCAGCAAATGGGGAAGTAAGATTGCATCTAAACTTCATTCGAAAGCAACACAAGAGCGAATCGAAGCGGAAGCGAAACAACAGACCCTAGTGTTGGAGAGGAACTTTGAGGTGGCTAGAAAGGCAGAAGAAGAGCGTTGGTTTCAGGAGCTAGGAGAGGATCGCAATGCGAGAAATGCCAAGTTACATGTTGAGAAATGTATGACATCGGAAAGTCTCCTAGAAAGAGGGGGCTCTTGTTGCGAGGACTGTCAGTATGATTCTAGACTTGCTTTCTTTGCGGAAGAGGAAGAGCAAAGTAGGCTTAGGGCTGGTTATTATGGAAATTAGATAGTTGGGTGTGTTCATGATAGTTTCTGTAGGCTAGACCTATAGAAATGCGGAATATGAGTGTACTTTAGCTTTTTTATACGAAATATGAAAGGTTCTGTTATTTTTGACTTTGGGAAATGAATCGTGAAATAATCTTGGTATGACTGTGATTGATAATTGGCATCGAAGAGTCTTGTGAATTGTGACTGTGTATTATTACTAGTTTGAGTCACCGAGAAAACTGTAGTTGAGTTTCGGTAAACGCCTCGGAAGAAGGAGTAATGAATCTCCCAGATTTAAGGAGGAGCAGGGGAGACAGCGAGAAAAGGAAGAAGGTCTATTAGCATAGATATAGCACGAAACAAAAGATCAGACTGATCAGAATCGTGAAGATAGATATTGAGCCTTTGGAACTAGTACGGCGGAAGCGATTTCGTTGGAATAAAGAGTTAGACCTAGCATCTGGAGTTGAGTCTGTCCATGACGCTTAGGCATACAACCAAGAAACTTGTAAAGAGAAATGACACTGTGCAGATGATATACCGAGACCGTTTCTGATGGAAATGTGGTGTGAATTTTGCAAAGTTGATGCTGATGCCGTTAATGGGAGTTAACTTTTTTTTTTCTCCCAAATATTTGGCATAAAGACGCGCAACTGTAAAGCCGGGAGACTAGCAGAACTGCTGTCAAATGAAGGAAATTGAAGGAAATTGAAAAGAGTTATTTAAAGTCATTCCTGATGGCTTAAAGAAATAGTGCTGTTGTAGTCATGGAGAGTTAAAATTGAGATGATGCACTGAAATGGTTGTATTTCTGAAGTACTTCTTCTTACAGGTCTGGAAAGAAGGATTACAGATTCGTAAGAGTCAATCAACAAGCTGGTAGTGATGAGCCTTTCCAATCGCAAAGCGTGTGATGAACCGATACATCCCCCATCCATCTTCGAGGGGGAAAAGGTAGAGGAAAGCGCGAGGGACGAGTTCTCATTGTGCGTTTCCTTCCTGCCTCCTCCACTCCTTTTTCTTCCAATATCTCCTGCTTTCCTCTCTTCTATTTACTACACATCTTTCAAACCAGACTCTTATACTTAAACTTGGCTATACATCATTAGGTTATCAAAATATCATTTTTCAACTGTTCAAACCCAGTTCAGTACGCATTTTATATAGCTTTACACATCACTTTGGTACCTCTTATCCTTTAACTTTGGATATTGATCTCCCAATACTTGGACCGGCAGTCGACATAAAGCAGTCCATTTCTCTGTTGAGCCACATTCGAAAGTCCATTCTCCACAGGGAACTTTGAGGCCCGTCATCACGTACACTACCAAGCATTTCTTTTGAAAGATAACAAGAATTTTTGCACACGCAACTTGAACTTTACATCAATTGCTGCTCCACGGAGTCACGATATCCTCATCGAATTCTAGCAAACCATATGATGCAAAATTCACGCAAGAAGAGGAAGACTGTAAGATTTTCCGGGCTGGAAAATGAAGAGCCACCGTCTCTGCCATCGATACAGGAGGATGATATATCTCAAACTGTACCTAATTCTCAGGTACACCAAAGGATCGAAGTCCAACTTGCCTCAGCGAGTGTCGTTGATCAGATGTCACTTGAACGCCGACGCCAAAGACGTATGAGAGTACGAGAAACGATGGAATCTACAAGTGGACCTTGGAATAAAGAAAGAGAGCAATTGGATGCATACGCGACTAAGATTTCAGAGTCAGAAAGTCTGAGACTTAGGATAATCAGATCGAAGAGAGAGAATTTGACGAGAACGGAAGTGGAAGTCATCGAGGAATTGAAGCTTCAAGATGAGAAAAGAGCAAAGAGCGAGGAACGATGGGAAGAAGAATTAAAGAAGAATTCAGGTCTGATCAAAAGAGTCACCAGGACCAAGAGACGTAACTCAATAAAGAAAACTCTCAAGCAGGAAAAAGTCGCTTACGAGGCTGTGAAGGACAATCTCAGGACACAAGCGAGAGATGCTGAAGTCGAAGTAGACAGAGAATATTTGCGAAAAAGAGAGATAGATTATGAAATGAAGAGATTATGGGAAGCTGAAGCGACTAGATGGGAGTTCGAGCTGGAGATCCCATCCCTTTTGAGAAAAACCGAACTCTCAACAGAAGAGCGAGACTATTTGGAAACCTCTGTCGGTAATTCTTATGTACATAAAAGGTGGTGTATGGCTGGCCCAGTTGATAGGGAGCCGTGGTCTTATCGTACCAATGAACGAAAAATGGTATGTGAGGATTGCAGAGCTGATGAAAGATGGCAAATGAGAATACAGGAGAGCTCTGAATTGCCAGAAAATCCACTTCAGGATGACAATCGACTTGTATAAGCGTGGAGGTGTTTTGATGTGTTCATGTTACCTCAACAGCGTGCTCAGCCGAATTAGGTAGCGAAATATAAATGTAGTTTCAACTTTATCAGGTATCTAATAATCCTGACAACAAGAAGAGTATTGCAAACTTGATTGTTAGACTGGAATTATTTATAATCCTAAACACTCGCTAATCGTCTCAGGGATTGTGACGAGAGTCCAATCCAAACGACGAATAGACAAACTCTCTAGCAACTTCACAATTTTCCTGAACACTTATGTAAGTTTAATTTCCTATTGCTTATTCCCTTTAGAATGGTATTATCCTTGAAAGTGAAGTGATGTTGTTTAGTTGGTATTGCTTGGAGATACTACTCAGTAATATCGCAAGGATGGACTTGAGGAAGGCATACCAAAACTGGCTTGATCATTTTTTTGATGATGATGGAAGATACAGCTCGGTGAATGATCAATGTACGACGCCTGGGGAGCAGCGAGGTTATAATTTCGGACTTGGGGAATCAATGTTGTGATAGGAGGAAGGAAGTTTGATATAGCGGGTATGGATATGGAGCTGATGAATATATTTGGATGTGTTGGGTCGAGGACTGGTTCCGGTTCAACGGTGTTGCTGTACCCTAGTATTTCCTGCTGATACGACACTGGGAATTTCGGAGATGGAGATGAGGTTTTCCGAGATGATGATGTGGGACCTTTTGTCCTTTGGTTGACTTTGGTCTTCCGGACATCGCTTATTCCACCTTTCTTGGCTTTTTTCTTTCTCTTTTTACTCTCCACCCTCGACACATGCTTTCGGGACTCTTCCGATCCCACGATACCGATAACATTGAGACTTTCTCTCGCATCGTAACCAACTGACTTCGACATATTTGTGGGCCCTTGCATCTATCAGCTTTATATCCTGCCCCAGAATTCCGTCAATATACCCCATTTCACAAAGAAAAGAATGACTCACTATCGACGCCCCAATCATCCCCAGCTCCACCAAATCTCCCACAAGAACAGCCTTCAAGTTCATGTGCACAATTCTGCATTGGACGTCCTGGCTTCCGTACTAAAACCAGTAGTCGATTGGTATGCGTACATTTTGTTGCTCTATGTCCGCGGATACATGGCTCACTGTTGATTTTTGGGATCAGTTGAATGAAGGTAAATAGTAAGGAGGTAGAGAGATAGTTGCAAAGGAAATGAATGCGGGAGAGCAAAGAAGCAAGAAGCAAAAGAGGAAGCGGGGATACCAGGAGTATTTTTTGGAATCGATGATGGGCATGGTGATCGGGTGCGGTGAGATTCGACGATAGGAAGTTGTACTTCAATGGATATAGATTATTAATATACTAATGATAATGTCAGACGATGGTCGCGAGCTGAATGTGAATGTATTGCTGGAAATCGATAGCTTCAATCAGTAGAAAAATCAACAAACTGTATTCAATCTGGGAGACAAATCCACCATTACAGTTCCCAATACCTCAACCGACACCTTTTTCGATTAAGAGAACCTACAAAGATATAACACTCATTCAAAATTCCACATACAGCCCAAACCACACGCAGACGCATGCACTTACTATCTCACTCACTGACCAAAGCCACCGCTTACTAAAAAACCTTCTCAACTCCTTCATCATTCTCCCATTCCATCAACCCATCTCACCAGTATGTCTCATCCATACCAACTAGCAAGTCAAGTCTCCACCAAACACAAGCTACAAGCTACACATTTAGTATACACAATATGCATGCCAAGCATCCTATGAAAATGAGCACATTAGCGCAACTTTAGCTGCGCGAATTTGAGCGCATTTTCATCAATTGGAAGAATTTCCTATCTGGAGATTGAGAGACGTTGTAGATGGGTGGTACTAGGTATGTAGCAATACTATTACTTCAATCGATAGTACCAGAGCGAATATGAGAATTTTCTTGATAGTCCATATTGCCACATGACACAGCTCGCTCTGATTAATCAAATTCTGGAAATTTGAGACATTTGAACCCGATTTATTTGATAGTTGTGTGTTTGTCGTGTTTGCGCATATTTGAGCAGTATGTAGGTAGCAAGGTACGAGAAAACCCTAACTGTTGATCATGGAATGGATAGAAAATAAGGAAGGTCGTATAATACCATTACTTGCATAATACTGCTCCTGATTTCTCCGATACACTTTGCGTTTCGATACAATAGGTGGTGATTTGGGTCAAGTCATCAAGGCGATTGAGAAATTCAAAATGAATATGGATATGGATATGGATATGGGTATGGATATGTCATCCAGCGCTGCGAACACATCTCTCTCCCACTCTCCCTGCAAAATGTCCGTAAGTTTCTCCACGTTTCCTTCGTATCTCAATCACATTTCCATATATTCCCCAACTACAAACGACCCACCCCCATACTAAATCAGCCCACCTTAGATGCTCCTTAACTTCCACACCACATCAACCTGCTACCTCCACCCTTCCATCCAAGTCCACACATCCATTCAATTCCTCCTCATCTGTCTATTTTCCTTCCTCCTTCCTATACTCCTCGAAACGACCCGTCGTTATCAACGTGCCTACGATCGGTATCTACGTTCCAAGAACGCATATCGTGTACAGCACAAGTCCCTCGAAACAGCAGATGAAGACGAAGAGGATAAACTTCTCCTCGGACACAATGACAATCCAAAGCGAGCAGATAGATCTGGAATCTTGGAGTGGAAGTGGATGCGCATCTCTTGGATTTCCGTCGAGGCCTGGGAGCAAGTTTTGAGAGCGGGGACTCATGGAGTGCAGTTCGCGATTTCTTATACGATGATGATGATGTGGATGTATAGTAACGGTAAGACTGCTCAGAGTTCCGTCATCGTAATCCCGCCCAGTTCCACTGAAACTCCTTACTCACGGAGCCCATACTAATTGCAAAAGGATACATCATAATCTGCATCCTATTAGGTGCAATAACAGGATTCGGAATGTTCACGCGTGATATGATGGAGGTTTCTGGCTCTACACATCTAGAAGAGGGGTAAGTTCATATCCCTGAAATATGAATATACTTTGCTGGGCATTCGAAATGTAACTAACAATTGATATAGTGAGAATGATGGGAGAGGAGAGAGTTGTTGTTAGACCGGGAAGGAGAAACTTTGGATAGGTTATTTGGAAAGAGAATTATGGTGGATGAGATTGAGATTCGGAGGGACTGGGCGAGGAAGGAAAACAGTCGGCAAGGAGTCGAAGAGGGGACAAAGTTTTATTGAATAACGAGTGCATATTTGAGTGTACATAAAATTATGTCTCCCTGTATCGACTCTACCTACCCATCACACGTGGTGCTGGAAATATCACGACTAGGTGGAACAGCGATGATTGATTCTCTTTCAGAATGGATCCTCATGTGGCTGCAGATGCCGATTCTTGTAAAGTCTGATTCTTGCGGTGGTGGCAAGATGCGGCGGGTAGAGAAGTGTCTCACGAGTCTCAATTTTGAGGACTGTTTTCAACGAAACCAAAATTCCCAATGTAAATCCCATAATCCAATTTCACATTCCCATTTCGAATGACGCTAAAATTCAAATGTTGATTTCAAGTAATGACTTTTTATGTCGTGTATCTTGAAGTAATTAGGAGGCTTCCCCCTCCTCGTTTGCTACAGGTTCGACGATCTGAGGTGCGGCTTCGTTACTACTTGGGACTGTTCCGCCATACATGTTGGCTAATCGTTCTTGCTCCTTCTTCTCACGTAATGCCTCAGTCTCTCGTCGCATTCTCTCCATATTCCATGCATCATCTTCATTATCATCGCCTTCATCCTCATCTCCACTGGCTTCCCAATCTCCCTTCTCGAACATAGCACGACCAGTAGCTTCTTTGGCAAGTCTAGCTTGTTCTTCACCAGCCTTCTTGTCCATACGCTCGGCTTTCCATTTAGCAAATGTCTCTGGAGTAACTGGTGTTAATGTGCCAGTAAGCTTATGCCGTTCAGACTCAAGGAAATCCTCAAGTGTAAGTGTCTTTAAAGGTGATTTATCCATAAGAGCCTTTTCTGCAGCACGTTGTTCTTTGGTTTTGAGGACGAATCTGTATAGTGGTCAGCGATTGCACAAATAATTGAATAAAGCGATGTAACGTACCCTGGTGGTAACTTATGTTGGTACATACACTTGTCTCCTCCATTTGGGCATGTCCAGAACCAACCATATTTTCCCTCCTCCACAGCATCGATAAAGAATTTGCAAACTTTCTCTGTTGTAGTCTTTTGATTTCCCTTCTTCGATAACACAACGGAGCGCAATTTCTCCTCGTCCCAATCGTCTGAAGTTTCCTCTTTTCTTTTCTCTGCTTCTGCCTCTCTAGGATCTTGCGCAAGATCAATTTTTGTTGATTTGCGCTCAATGTTGAGGTCGTGTGAGAATTTACACTTCCTACCCTTCTCACAATGGCCCTTCTTATAAAATTGACAGAGAACTGTTTTGGGATCGACACCAAACGGAACTTTCTGAACTTGTACAGGCTTAAATAATTCAGCTGCCTCTTTCTTCGCCGCTTCTGATGCTATCTTTTCTCGTTCTCGTTGTTCCTTCTCGGCTTGTCGTCTCTTTTCATCGGGAGTGCCTCCAGCTTTATACGAAGTTTGCATTCGCTCGATTTGTTTTTGTGCCTGGGCTCCCTTCTTGTTTTTCATTCCAAAAGTCTTGTCTGCCACTGTGGTCGGTGCCTTTTTAGGCTGATCCGGTTGGCCTTTTCCCTTCTTTGGTGGCATTTTGTCGGATTGTTGATCAGGGCCTTGTGTATTGTATAGATGACTGATTCAATCGATGATCAGGTACGCACCAGATTCAATGGAAGGGTATCGATATGCGGAAAAGACTGTGTTTGTGTTCTCCTGATGTGCGACTAAAGAAATAGTAGTATTTTTTAGACTGGTGATGAAATCAAAATCAAAATCATCATAATCAAGGACTTGATTGATCTTGGTGGGGTTAAAATTTAATGGCTACTTTAGCGAATGGGGCTAGTAGGGGAGTGAAGCTTTGACTTTGGCTCCATCAAGCTGGCCTTACATGAAAGCCGCGAAGCTGTTGCGACATGAACTATTTGACTTACTTGAATCAACAACGTCAAAGTCAATCACAATTCAGTACAATTGATGTAGATATCGAAGCTTCGTGGTATGTTCCATTCAAAACTATTGTTTTTGGGTTGAAAGGGAAGGAATTCTAATAGTTATTTAGTCTACTCATCGTCTCTCTCTCAAAGACCTTACGTGGCCTCCTTCAATACCCTCACTCCTCGAGTCGCAATTCGAATAACAATCACACAAGATGATTTCGGACGATGAACTTTACCGCCTCGCGATCTTCCTTGGCTCAGCTGCAATGCTTTTGATTGTCCTTTACCACATTCTCGAAATCAACTCTGTAGAAGAGCCCAAATCAGACAGCAAAGTTAGCTCCACTTCCACATCCCAAGACAGCAAAGCAAACGTGGCAGGAAGATGATTGGAGAGGACAGTTTTGATTGGAGAGGATTTCTGCTTTCTTTATGAAGCAGGATTTATGTGGCCATAGGGAGGCTGGGACAGAAAGGTGACTGTGTATGACATATTTCCACAACTCTCGGGGCATTTGTACTTTCTGGAGTTTTAAGGGCGGATCGCTGGACAGATGTTGCTAGAAAGCTATGTGGAAAACCACGCGGAAAACTCTTGGGCGTTTCTTTTCATACTTTGATACTCCTACTCATAGAGCCAATGTATCGAATGTATTACAAGGTTGTGCTGAGCTGCAATCTTGCGCGTTGTATTCATTACATGGATTTCAAACATGAATCGAGGATTGTTCTGGTGACTGGAGCATTGATCGATCGAGTGGGAAACCGAGTGCTTGTTTGAGTAGATTGTGATGTTAAGCAGGGACAAGATAATTGAGAATATAGCATCGAAACCTGTTTGGACCGGCCCGCTGTACTATATTTATCTTCATGTATGAAGATGTGAAGAAGTTCCTACATACCATACCCGCCTCTACTGTAACAATGTATCTGTCTCATTGACCAGCTACCCGTACCATAGCCAGTACATGATTGACTGCAACCCATCGAATCGAATCAAACCTCAAGATCATACATGCAAATGTGATCAAAAAGTCATCCAAAGGTTCCAGTAGAAAGAATTCACCTTGGGTACAGATTGGAAGCCACGCTACTTGATCTAAGCTCAAATTGGTTAGAGAAGTCATGTGTTGAAAGAAATGATGACTCAACCATTGACTAGCGTCAAATCGTGTCGCAAAGTAAACTCAGCCTCCTTCCTTCCAACTCCTTTCAAGAACAAACAAATACTTCGGACACTTTCGATATAATCCATCAACAACTCGAACTTCAACAACTTTCTATTCATAACTTTCCAAATCCACAAATTCTTCAAAGAAGTCACCTTTATTAATCCGCGACTCTATCCAGCTTCGGATAATCGCAAATTACCCTTGCCATAACAACAACACCTTCAGGCGCGTCTTCAGCCAAAGCCTGATCCTCATAGAACGCATTTCAGCGCATCAGAAATCAAAGTCAGCTAGCTTCTTTCCCATCTTCGAAATTTATTGATCAATTCATACTCGGTCAATACTTTTTCTATCTTATTTGAACCTAACGTTACGAACCTTAATCAGCCAATTTCTCACTTCCAAACCCAAAATACTTCACAATGTCTTCTGATAAGCTCGGTCAATCTCTCGATGAGATCCTTGCTACTCAAAGAGCATCAGGCACTGGACGTGGTGGACGCGGTGGTGGTCGTCGTGGTGGACGTGCTCCAGGTGGTCGCAACGCTACTGCAGCTCCAGTCGGAGGTGTATCCAAGAGCAAGAAGCCAGTTAAGGGTGCAGTAAAGCCTGCTCCAGCTGGTCCCTCGGGAGGAAATGCCCCATCTCGTATTGTGGTTAGCAACTTGGTATGTCTATCTCAACACATCTTCCTCGAGACTCAGCTGCTAACGACTTTTACGTCAGCCATATGATGTGACAGAACAACAGATTAAGGTATGTTGCCGTTAAGGTCTATGGCCTTGAAGGAACTTTTATCGATATTTTTACACGCCTCTTCTTGATTCGTCGAAGTGGTTAAGGCCTTGACTATACGAGGACCTATCCCTATTACCCATCACAAAGTCTTTCTTCATACCTTTGCTCGCAAATCGCTTGATGCATTGGTAGGATTGAAGTTAAGCTCGTCAGATTGCATAAGACCAATAGTTTTCAGGTTACCTGGCAAGCTCCTGATTTCGAACTTGGCGCAGGCGAACGATGGTGTAGATTTATGACTGGCATGCCATTGCATGGCAAGAACAATGGAGAGTTCAGAGGAGTGAAGGCAAGACAGAGATGTCCCAGCGAGCAGAGTGGTTGAGCAAACACAGCACAGTACAGCACATCACAGCACAGCATTCATCTTTCTGGGCCTTTGTTCCGAGAACGTGTTCTTCATTCCATGGAGAAGCAGTCGCACCTATCTTGTGTTTATGAGTTGTGGATTTTATGATTCTTTGACGTGTTGCACCTGAACACTCCTCACACGGAGACCGTCGATTTGATACGACAATCAATAGTACCGATTGAGCATGTTGTTGACTGTTCCTCAGTCCGAGTCGATTGAATTTGTTCTTCAAACAAGCATACTGATAGTATCACTAACGCTGACCGCTCGCTCGCTGGCTGTTTTCCATGATGGTGTCGGAACGGAAATCCTTTTTGGAATATCGCGAATGCCCTTTTTCTATGTGGACTGCCGACTTCGAAGAAAGTTTCTGCCATGCCTCTTTCTCAGTAACTAATACCATGTGTTTTCAATGATTAGGAATACTTTCACGAAGCAAAATTGCACACCAAGATCGTTCAACTAGTTTATGGCCCAAATGGAGCTAGCCGTGGCGAAGCCAATATCACCTTCCATCGCCCAGGTGATGCCGCCGCTGCTGTATCCAGGCTTAACGGTGTTAAGGTTGACAACAGAGCATTGAGGGTAATTACTATCACTAGTTATCGCACTGAAGTTCATTCACTTACTATCAATAGGTTCAACTTCTCGTTGATGCACAGGCCGCCAGCATTATGGAGGAGAAGCTTGCTAAGAGACTTACGGACCGAATTACAAGCGCGCCAAAATCGCAACCAAAATCCGCTGTACCAAACAAGACAAACGGCAAGGATCAAGCTGGCAAGCGAGGAGGAAAGAGAGGCTCCCGTGGCGGTGCCGGCGCCACTACAGCTCGCCCAGCTAAGAAGAAGACCGCTGAAGAACTCGATTTGGAGATGGCAGATTATTGGGAGAGCGGAAATGTCGCGAATGCAGAGACCGGTACCGATGCTCAAGCTACAAATGCTGTTGCTGAGCCAGCTACCAATGGAGATGCAAACATGGATGACGAAATCTTGGTAGGTGTCAACATCTCTTCGTTTGAAATATAGCATACTAATTATATTACAGTAAAAATGTTCTCAAATGTCTGTAGAGATGTTTACGAGAATGAAGCACCATATTGAGAATACTTCCACACCCTGCACCAACTTCCCTCTTTACGCTTACGTCGATTGTATTATTGCTACTTCCTCATGCTTTTCTTTCTGCGATTTTCTAGCTGGGGTTTCTTTTCTACAGATGGGTGGGGTGGTTGGGACAAAGGAGTGAAGTGGAGAGATGACCAACGAGTTCCACAAATAATGGTTTTTTGATGAGAGCGAGGATGGGTCGCTCACTTCTCAAATTGTATCCGAGCAATAGCGTCACAGAAATGGATATTTTCCTTGAAGCATTCATGCTTTGGCAGCTTTTTTTCTCCAATGTTTGTAATCCAGATCATAAATTAGCTAGATGAAATCAATGCATTGGCTGCACACTTAACTATAACATCATTGAATTACAACCTCGTGCAGCACTCTAGATGAATCTCAAAAATGAGTTTCAGGCATCTAAGTTTACGTAACATCAATGCACACTGAGTGCTTCCTCCAAGACGATAAGTCTAGGTATGAGGTACTAGGTTTAAAACATTCAGGTAGACTGGTTGGTATTTTATCTTTAGGTACTAGGCGTTAGTATATGTGTGCTTGTCTCGTATAAATGTGTGATTGTATGGAGTAGGTAAAAGTCACTGCTCGATGTAAATCAGGAGGTAGATTAGAGTTATTTTTGCAGGAGATGAGTTGATGATTTGATGTTGATGTGTAAGTTTGTGTGCGAACGTGTGATTTTGATTTTAGGGTTGTGTTGGGATCTCAGGAGGATACGGGGGAAAGGAAGGCGGAGGTAAAGGAGGGGTATTTGCGGGTTGAGATTTGAGATGTCCTGAGTTTTATGATTTGGTGGTGAGAATTTGAAGAGTTGGGAATAAATTGAGGGAACATGAGGTTTGTGGATGGTGGTTTTGGGATTGGAGGAGGGGGGTTGTTGATGGGGGTTTGAGATGCCATGACATGGGAGGGTGTTAGTGCATGAGAGATAAGAGGAGAGGAGTGAGATTGGAGTTGTGGTGGCTTCTGGTATGTGGTATGATATGAGGAGACTTCTTTTCGTGTGTTTTGGGGGTGGAAATTTGTGATGCTTGAGATGTGGTTGGTTTTATGAAGTAGGATTCTGGAATGTGTGGTAGAGGAGAGTAGAGGCCGTGGTATAGACAGTCGGATCTTGGGGGTCTGTTTTGGCTCTTGAGGGATGGGGTGATGGGGCGATGGGAGTAGGGAGACGAACGGGTGAATGTGTTGTTGAATGGAGGATGAGCGGTTGGTGGATTGGAAGTTTAGAATAGCATGTGTATACTAGGACTGCAGAACGCAAGGGCAATAAAATTAGTGAAAATGATATGACAGTTGTGATTGATTGATCATAGCGGAATCATGAGGAACACTTGTGTGTGAATTTTCTTTGAAGTAGGTATGAAAGACAGATTGTGGATGTGGTTGTGAATCATTTCAGTTTTGTGAAGTACTCGGTCAAGTTGGATAGTATCAGTATAGAAGTTGCTTACTACAAGACTTTAATGACCAACGTTTACCAGCGAACCCGTGAATAGCATTAATGACTGTTAATTTAGAGATTACCTGTTGATTCACAAATTTATGTGCACTGCTTTGTGCTCAAGTACCTTTCCACACCCCTTTGTGCTTTTGTTTTCTCATCAATTTTCAAGGAGAAAATATTCGGAATCAAAGCGATATTATACATACTAAACTAAACATCTTCTCTACAAGCTATTCGCAGTCCGTAATCTTTACTCACAAATATCGAGCTGTCCTATTCCAACTCATTCAATCGATCCCCTCGACGACACCGCCACTCGATTCAAGCATACGATTCTCAACTATCTCTAGAAATTTACCTTCTCGCGAACATTAAATCCTCTTAAGGGCGTCACAGTTCAATACAAAACCATAAGCCGTTCCGATTGTGTATCTGCTTGTTAACAAGGCATAGATAGACGCATACGAACTTCGACCATACGTCGAGAAACAACAAAAGACGCCAACTAAGATGGTCCTATTTCGAATCAAACTTGCATCGCTTCTCATTGTCACCCTGACGTGCCAATACTATTTTAATCAGCAAATCTTAGTTCGTCATGCCATACAAGCTGACAGGAACATGGCAACCAGCTGATTATGCACCTGACGAAGCGCCCCTTTTGACAATCTCTCAGCAGAGGCGTAAATTGGGAAGATGGTTATCAAGTAGAACACCGGAAGACAAAGAGAGATACAGGCTGGAAAAGAAACAGGAAGATCGTGAAAGTGCTGAATTGGATAAATAACGGAGGGAACGCGAAATAAATAGACAAAACAGAGTAAGAAGTCGGAAGAGCGCCCGTGAGAATATTGAGAGGAGGCGAGGAACGCCGTGGGATAGGGAGAGACAGGACTTGGACGAGGCAATACGAAATTGGATCCGAGAAGAAGAAAGTGAAAAGAAACAAGAAGCTGAGAATGAGAAGAAATGGAATAGAAACTTGAGGTCTGCGACACGCTTTCGTGGAGATAAATCTTCGGAAAAAATTCAAGCGTACATGAAATTGGAGGAGGAGGCTGAAAGAAAAGCGAACGAAAAGGAGGGAACCGGGAGAAAGCAAGCGAGGATTACGAAGTTTGAAGCAATGGTAAAGGCAGAGGCAGATCGATGGACAGAGGAGTTGGACCTAGCCAATGCACCTAGAGTTTGTCCTTATGACGACACTTCTGAGGGCAGAATCGATCTTGTCCATAGACATGGCTGCATGCCACGAACTTATACTTCTACGTCCAGAGATCAAGTGTTTGCAGATTGCAGGGAGGATGAAGATAGGGCAAGGCAAGAAAGGTGGGAGATGGAGTGGAGACGAAATCAATGGAAGACTTGGTACAATTCCCGTTGGCCATTATGCTGGACGTAGCGGTGGATATTTGATGTATCTCTAACCTAAGAATACTCTCCTTATAGGGAGAAAGACTGGGAGCTTATCTTCCAATAATAGAGCGTGACTTTCCAATCATAACTTCCCCTTTTTCTTTAGCTAATCGTGCAGAAAAGAATATCCGTTTGATTGGTAAGAAAGCTAGCAAGAGACGCACATTGAGGTGTTGTTCCTTCCACATGTAAACAAACATACATACATTAAAAGTCCGTGCACCGATTGCCTGCACTAGCCTTGAGCTCACCCTGGCCAGCCTTGTGTTCACCGAAGCTATTCTATACATTCAACTTCTACAATCCGCTATGAACGCGATGAAATGTTAACATGGCTCTAACTTCTGTGAGTTCAATTCTCCCGTCTCATATAGGCAACACTAACAAATTGTAGTGGAAAACGTTCGATTTCTTCGAGGTCAGCCAAGTCAAACCGCCGGATGATGAGAGTAAATCCGTCTTCGAGAACAACGAAATAAGCTGCGTTTGCTCCGGTTCCGAGAACCTCTTCGTAGGAAGCTATGATGGCATTGTGCGAATATTGTCCTCGAATTTTAAGATCCTGCGAACATTCCAAGCACACGATGTTGGGTCGATAACTCATATGAAACAAGTGGAAGGCACATCGTTGCTGGTTACAATAGCTGTGGGTGTCAACGTATGCTGGTACAACGTCAGGAACTGATGTACTTTAGGAAGATTTATCAAATGAACCAATTCTGAAAGTATGGGCATTGGACAAACCTGTGAAGAAAACGGGCTTACCGACATGTCAATCGAGTTTGAGTATCCAAAATGGGCGGAAACAGTTTCCTGTCAGTGACATTTCCGCAGATGTGGATCGATCGCTAATTCAAACCAGATATCTGCATTTACTGCAATGGATGACCTTTCACAATTGGCGGTGGGATTCGGAAATGGTGCAGTGACCGTTATAAGAGGAGATTTGATCCATGATAGGGGTGCGAAGCAAAGAACAGTACACGAATCCGAGGAACCTATTACCGGACTTTCATTTCGAGAAGAAGAACGACTTGTTAATTTGTACATCGCCACGACTTCACGTCTTGTGAAGCTCGTCATATCAGGAAGAGCGCATAATCAATCAGCTAGACCGGTCGAAGATTCTGGATGTGGTGTGGGATGCATGACGGTGGATAAAAAGAATAGTGATATATTAGTAGTCCGAGATGATGCTATCTATTACTATAGAGTCGACGGCCGAAATTCGTGTTATGGTTATGATGGCCCAAAAAGCCTGGTAGCAGTTTATGGAGATTATGTTGCGATAGTCTCTCCCCCCGCAACATCGAGTGCGACGAAATCCAGTGCCATTCGGCGATTTGGTGGGGCTCATGCAGATGATTTATTCAACACGTCGACATTCACCTTATTGGATACAGATCTCAAATTTGTGGCCCACTCGGAGTCATTAGTTTCGCAAGTCAAAGACTTGTTTATGATTTGGGGCGATTTATTTACGTTGACACAAGATGGAAAGGTTGGTAGTATTGGTCAATATCTCGATCGAAGCTAACAATATAATAGATACATCGTTATCATGAGAAGCCGTTACAACAGAGACTTGAGACTCTGTACCAAAGAAATCTCTACGTTCACGCAATCAATTTGGCCCAAAAGGCTGGTATGGACTCTAAGCAGCAAAACATGATTTTCAGAAAATCGGGAGACTTCTTGTATCAAAAAGGAGACTACGATGGCGCCATGCAACAATATCTAAAAGCGATTGATAGCACTGAACCATCACAAGTTATCCGAAAAGTACGTCGCACTTGTGAATTATTTTTATGCTGTTGCTAATTTACTTAGTATCTTGATACTCAGCGTATCCATAATCTGATTGAATATCTCGAAGAGCTTCATGAACATCACAAAGCAACAGCTGATCATACCACTTTACTTTTGAATTGCTATGCTAAATTGAAAGACATTGATAAACTGGAGAAATTCATCAAATCTCCAGGTGATCTCAAATTTGACCTCGAGACCGCCATTACAATGTGCAGACAAGGTGGCTACTATGAACAAGCTGCCTACCTTGCGAAAAAGCATGGCGAACATGAGTTAGTAGTGGATATTTTGATAGAAGACTCGAAGCGATATCCGGAAGCTCTACAATACATTTGGCGATTAGATCCCGATGCTGTAAGATTATTCACGTCATGACTACAAAATATACTGATTTCATTGATAGGCTTATCCAATTCTTATGAAATATGCTAGAGTTCTTCTGGGGCATTGTCCGAAAGACACAACTCAGGTCTTTATTGACTACTACACAGGAAGCTACAGGCCTATGAAAGACGTTGTTATTACTTCAGAAGCCCCTGTACACCATGCTGGGTATGCGGCTGGTGCCGCGGGTGCCGCTGTCAATGCTGTTGCAAACATGAGGGATTTGATACCACTTCCTTTTATGAACAATTCGACTACTCCTTCACCCGCCACTGTAGGCAATGTTAATGCTACACCAGCCGACGGTCAAGTAACTGAAGATCTTGAACCGCCGCCACCGGCTTACAGCCCGCCGCAACCAAGGACTGCATTCTCTTCTTTCGTTGATCATCCTGAGGAATTCATAGTATTCTTGGAAGCATGTCTCAAAGAGCCGGGCCTGAAAGAACGTGATAAGATCGATCTATATACAACCCTGTTTGAGATGTACCTACACAAATCAAATGAAAAGAATGGACGTGATCGCGAAGAATGGGAAGGTAAAGCGAAAACACTTATCGAGGGTGAGGATATTCCCATTGATATTTCTAACGTACTTTTACTTTCCCATCTTTCGGATTTCAAGGATGGTACTACGCTTGTGCGTGAACAGGCTGGTCTACGTTTCGATATCTTCCGATCATATGCTGCTGCAAAGGACACTCGCGGTGCCATCAAAGCTTTACGAAAGTACGGCCCCGAAGAGCCTCAGCTATATCCAGCAGCCCTTGCATATTTTACATCAGATCCAAGAATTCTCGAAGAAGCCGGAGATGAACTGGACGCAGTGCTGGAAAAGATTGACACAGATGGACTTATGGCACCTCTGCAAGTAATTCAAACATTAAGTACCAACGCAGTAGCAACCATGGGTATGGTAAAAACCTACCTCCAACAGACAATTGAACGTGAACGCAAAGAAATCGCCACGAATCGTCGTACGATCACCTCTTATCGTACAGATACGGAAGCTAAACGTCAAGAAATCAACGAACTTTCGTCCAAGCCTCAAACTTTTAACGCCACACGCTGTTCCTTCTGTGGCACACAACTAGATCTTCCCACGGTCCATTTCCTTTGTAAACATAGTTTTCATCAAAGATGTCTTAAAAATGACGACGAGGGAAACGTGGAAGGAGACTGCCCAACGTGTAAAAAGGAAAACGACACGATTAAGGCGATCAGGAGAGGGCAGGATGAGACAGCTGAGAGGCATGATTTATTTTTGGATATGCTTGGTAGGAGCGGAGATAAGTTTGGGATGGTGGCGGAGTTTTTTGGTAGGGGGGTTATGGAAGTTCCGGGGGTGGAGTGAAGGAGGGTTGAGAGACAAATCGAAAAGGGTTGGAGGAATTGTGGATATGATGAAGTGGCATAAGTTGACATAATAAGTTAAGTTGATATTAATATGAGAGAAATTGTCTTCTTGTATCTCTCTCAATATGCCATTCCTTAATACGATTCTACTTGCCAATTTGTCTGTAATTTTCACTTCAAACTTTTCTGGTGCCAAGGTAGTACCAGCACTCCATGCTTGGAACGCTGATCTCTAGAGCTTAGTGCATTAGAGGCAGACAACCAAGCTTGTTTCATCTTGTGTGGCTTGATAAATATCAAAGTTCTCGATTGTTGCATGACTGAATTTCAGCCACAAAGTCTAAAGCTTGGATTCTCGATGGGTGAGGGTCAGTGCTAAGCTAGAACTGTGTCTAAAGTATTGCTAGTTGGAAAGCTGTGGCTAGTAAGGGGGAATAAACTATTTTTAAATCTCGTAATGGCGTAATTGAACGCTTCACGCGTACGATTATGAAGGAGTTGATGACGTTTTTTTTTTCTTTTTGTGGAATTAAAATTGGTTAGTAAGTTTTGATGGATAGAATATGGAGGTATGTTTGATTTGTTTGATATGGATACTGATGGTTAAGTGATTAGAGTGTGGGTGATTTTTTATCGTGGGTTCGGAGGACCATTGCTGTCTTATTAGCGTGGTAATGAAAAAGTGACGGAGGTATCACCTCGGCCCTGATTTGAGTTTCTCTGAACTGGTCCTGCTCTGCTGGAAAGGGGAAGCGATTGACTGCTTCGTCCGGGGTCTTTTGAGAAGAAGGATATTTTTTCTCCCAGCTCCAACGCTTATGCAAGGATTTGACTTCAAACCCACCCACTTAGAGGAGGTGATGGCTAGCAAAAGTTTTGTTGCACATCTACATTTGTGTTTTTTACGGGGGTATCCTGACAAGTGAAATGCCACTGTGTGTAAATTCACAAGCCGGTACTGATAGTTCCCTCGCTAATATTGTTAAGTACGACCAGTGAAGTTATCATCATCCACTGATAGCTTTGAGAGGGAATGGTATCGCTTTTGTTGCGTATCTGTGATTGGAATCTTGTGGGGGTATCCTGACATCTTTGAGAATAGTGGGATAATTAGCATGGTTTGTGTTGGTTATTTGGAGGTAGAGTTTATTCTAGAGAGTAGGGGAAATCTTTTTCTTTCTGACATTTTTTGGCAAGGGGGAAGGAAATACGCTGTGATGTCTTCCAACACTCAGGCCGGTAAGAGATAAGCGCATACCCCTCGAGTTAAGCATACATCTAAGTGAGTTCAAGTGATTGAATGAAGTGATGAGTCTGTAGGCTTGGTAATTAATTCAAAGACCTGAAGATCTTGATGTGCACCGAGGGATGGAAGAAGAGGATGAGGGGGGAAAGGTGGGATTAGAATTTAAGAGGAATTATTTCCTGACTGAAATAATATTACTTCGTGAATAAGTGCCACCCGGGTCTCGAACGATTTCCCGCAAAAAAATCAAAAATTCAAGCTCCTTCTGTCTTTCCTACTTTGTTTCTTCTTCTCTTCTTCTGCCTCTTTCTCCTTGACAGAATATTTATAGAAGAAGATACATTTTCAATCAATAATGTCTCCACGATTTCAAATTAAAAGAATATTTGATTGTCTTCATTCACTCAACTCAAATCTTAATGAAATAAAGTTTCAAATCAACCAACTCGAAGTCACTATCAAGGTAATTCAGTTCCAGAAAATTTTGTTGCACATCTGGATAGTACTCCAAAAGGAATAGGGCATATTAATTTATTCCCGCTTAATAATACTCAATCTGATAAACTGAGAATAAGGACTTCTAGTTTATAAGTTAGGAGTAAAGCTAGAAATATGAAATCTTGAACATAAGTATTTGGTGAATATGTTGCATCTCTGCATACTACCCGATGAAGTTAGTCCGTGAGAAGATGAAATGGGAGACTTCAACCGGATCGAGAGAGGGGTTAGAGACAGAAGTCATAATTGAGGCGTGGGCCTAGGTTTGATCGTATGGTTCTACATTTAATCTAGAGGGAAACTTTGGGATTTGTTGCATCTCTGCATACTACTCCATTAAGTTACCTCTATGAGACGATTAATTAGAATATTTTGACTGGTTGAGAAGGGAACCTAGAGAGAGAGAAGTCACAATTGAGGCGGGGACTAAGTTAGTATGTTTTCTAGATATAACCTAGAGGAAAGTTTTGGAGTACGTTGCATCTCTGGATAAGAGATAAGGGCGTTAGTATGATGAGTAGATCTATTGGTATAGTCTTGGTCTGGTTCTAGGGGCATTTTTCGAGAATTGTTGCTTGTCTGCATAAGAGATACGGGAATTGATATGATGAGTGTTTTTATTAGTGTGATCTTAGTATGGCTCTTGGGATATATCTAAGGAATTGTTGCTTGTCTGAATAAGCTATAAGAGGTCTAGTGCGATTTAGGGGAAGGAGAAAAAGCTCTCGGTTTATCTAGATATCTGAATAGGTGACGAAGGATTTGGACAACCGTAAAAACACTTGGGAAGAGAATATATCAGGTTTCGGTAAAGTAATCTTACTCGGTAAAGTGATCTTAGCCCTGGTGCGAAAATTCGTTTAGTCTCACGGATATACTTACTTAGCACATCACGCTAGCACTAGTGAGGTAATGTCATAGAAAAATGGATTTTATTGTAATGGACATGGTTACCATTGGACCAGCCATACCCCTAAAGGCTCTGGCATCAAGCTAATTACATATTATATGCCTTTTCAGGCTAGCTCCTTCTTCTGTCATCGCATAAAGTAACGTCGAAGGAAAAGCCACCTGTCACCAGTCACCTGCCACTTGTCACCAATTATCCACCATCTCTAATTCTTCATGATGCCCGTAATTTCTCGTTCATCGTCCGTCACTAGTTCACAATTGGATGATGTAAAGACTACGACAACTGATGAAATTCATAATCTCGAATACATGGTAACGGAATAATATGTAAATATTATATGCCGAAGATATACTATGCTTCGAGTCTTGGTGTATTCTCTTTCCTTTTTTTTTCAAAATGAGCTGATGGTCAAGTATGGAAGTGTTTCGCGAAACTTGGGTTTTCCTATTCTGACCACATTACTTGTTTCTTCCCCAAATATCAAGGCCTAAACTTTCCCAATCCAGTCATACTCTATATTCTGCCCCAAAAAGGACTAACTACTTAACTTTTACTCTGATATTTGGTGATCACTTGGTAATATATATTCAAAATTATCGGAAGGAAAAGAGTCATTTCAAATCCATCTCCATCCAAATAATTCCGAATTAATTGGCATGGGGACTTGTTCAAAACGTCTGGAGACTACAGCCAGAATCTAAACCTTGCCCAATTAGATTGTGTGACTTCTTGACTAGGAACGAATGACCGCTACACTTGCTATCGATATAGATGATTCGACCATGATACTTCACAACTAAGGTTTTTTGAATTGCTCACTAGTCGATACATTCTGTGGAATTATAAATAATTATTCTTTGGGTAGATGGTGTAACTTATGCTAAAATTACTACTTGATAGCTCTTCACCCCAGGCTATTAACAACGAGTGGCAGGAAACTTTATTTACATGCGTCTACCAGAACCTAGAATCGGCCTCTTCACTGATAGGTTCCCATGAATGACTTCCTCCTTCCATCAACCTCGCTCTGCACACCATCAACTGTCGTTTGTAGGCATGAAGCTTGTAAAATAGGATGTAAGATGTGCAACAATGATAATTCCAAGACTGTGAATGGCTGTATTGGGAACACCGGTGATGTACTAGTTATTTAAACTGAGGAGTAGTAAGCTTGCCAATGAGCCGGATCCAATCAATTTGAATGCCAATTGGACAAACATGAACTTGTAAAGATATAGTCTGACTCACAGAATATCAAATATGCAACATAGCCTTCCAAGACCCTATGAGTGGTCAGATCCTATAGAACGTTTGAAAATATGCTTTAACTAATGAGTCAAATATGAGCCAGCCCATGAACTAGATTCTTCGTTTTTGATGGCCTATATTATCGAGTCTCAATTTGTCGGGGTGAAGCTTGTAAGATGAAATCATAGATATGCAAAATAAGTATCTTCAAGACTTTGGATGGCCAGTTCCGCGAGTTAGTGCCGAGTCTGTAGGGACTCGTTAACATGTCTTCGAGACAAGCAACATGCAATGCCAGCTGTCGATGGCCAGAAATACGAGTCATATTACTTTGAAGCTGGATTAATCACTTATTCGTACTTTGAAAAACTAGAATCTTGAACCATCTGCCATCTGCATTGTGCTTAGACAGCGTTGGTCTTGCAAGAATGTGCCCGGTAATCATAGAATATAGGATTGAAAAAGTCACTTTAGGAGAAATATCATCCTGCTACTATCGACCTATCTCGGACTTTCTATTTGGCAGAATGTACCCTCCATCGTGAGAATTCACATATACAACCAAAATATATCAAAGCCTTTGATCTGAATGTAAAAAGAGCCAAGTTCACCCGGTCTGAATCAGACCGTCTGATTACTCATTTTTGCTACTGGAGTCGATAGCTCCAAGTCCGGCTTTGCAAAGTCTTCGTCAAGTTCGAATCAGAAGATCACAAGATTTATTCCCTTACCAAGTGGGGAGTGTACTTGTAAGACTTTTGATTACATTTGTGCAAAGGCATCTCGTATCATAGTCTTGGATACGGAAAATCATTGTAGGTCTCACAAGAGCTTACCGCTGAAAATTTATCACTCAAATTAACATTAATTTCACCCAACCCCTTCTACGTCCTTTGTATACTTTATACCTCGTTCACCTCGAAACTCCTGAGGATAACTGTTCTGTCATGACTCATCTATTCCTGATTCTCAGCAACCACGCGATAATGTAGTTTATTCCGGTGTTCAGTTTTCGCATCCACAGGACCTCTATCAAGGAATACAAGCGAGAAATTCTGTCTTTGAGAATCCAAAAAATAGAGAAAAGATTGACCGAATCGAAATTGACCTTTTAGTGTCAAACTTAGATCGGATATAGAGGGTTTTCAGTCTGTCTATTGCTGTATTGGATGGATTGTTGAGAGGGATGTGGGTCAGGGCATGGAGATGAAAAGGGAAACTTGGGAAATGAAAATGCCGGCATATGCCAACGTGGATCTGAGCTGGCGGGGCAGGGTGGGGAGTGGGTGGAAGATGATTTCGACGGGAGATAATTGAGAGACAAAGATCAAATGACTTTCAACACATATGAATGTCACTTGAGGCTGAAGGAGTGCGGCTGGCTGTTTGCACGATTGAAGAAAGGATGACGTTGATTATCATATTCTATTGCTTTGTTGCTCATTGTCTTCGACCCTAGTGCAAGCTCGAAGACTTACTAGAAAGTTATTCTTATATAGTTTTAGCCTTGCTTATGGCCAAAGAATGTAAAATTATAATACACAGATACGGTAAGAAAGACACACAAAAGCAAAGCTTACATATCCCGTAAAACAGAGGCCCTTGCCCAAAGTAGGACCTCGATCCATTCCGGACGTTTTACCTCGAGTGCTCGCGATAATTTTTCTACCAAATGCTTTCCGGCGCCTTTTGAGAAACAATGTAATGTACATAAATATAACGCTACTCCATAATGCATAAATATTAGCATTGCTATGTCGTCACCGTTCATCAAAAGGGATACTAAAAAATCGCTGGCTGCCAGTGGCCATGCTATGATGGTAGCGCCCTGTTCTATTTGAAAAATTTCCATGTACGAGAAGAGTGATGTACAAGCAGTCAAGTATTCATTCTTATGCTCACTTTCAATAGAAGCTATGTACGTAGCCATTTCATTCGTCTTTTGCAATATCGTCCTGTTGTTTGAAGTCAGTGAACAGCCTAGTCAAGTCCTGTATTTGAGACTAGATAACCTTTATACATACTGGATGAATTCTTCACTTTTAGATTGATATTCTGGGAACTTCTCGTGCTGGCTCAGAAAAATACCCATATGCCCAAAAATGGAATTTGTGTTATCAATATGTGTGAGAAGGTCCCTATGAACCGTGTCTTTCGGATTGGATGATTTCTGGATCAATCGATCCCTCCAAGCCTCGAAAGAACCGCTCCACAAGTTACCCCCTATTGTTTGGTCTAAGCAGACTGAGAGCCCCTGAAGTAATCTGCGTGTCTGAAGTAATTCAGCCACAGGATCAATTTCTTCGCCCTTCAACCTCTCTCTTGACAAAGATAAAGAATTTATAACCATGGCCAGGGAACATAGAGATATTGCATCTGAAGCAGATGAGTAATTCTTCAAAGCTTCATTGAGACCAAGTGTCGCACGACTGTGATACTGCAAGGCAGTAGCAACCCAATATTGGGATTTTTCAGTCTCAATAGTCGACATGTGAATAGCGGCGGAGGTTAAAATGGCATGGAGCAGAAACGTATTTGAAATTGCGTGATTTACCATAACATCACAGTAAAACATTATATCTCTCGAGTCTTTGGAAAGAATGACGGATGTAGAGGTTGAATATTGATGCATCAATCTTAGCTCTAGAGCTCTATTGTTATCATCTTCGAATTCTGAAGTTGTGGGTGAAGTCTGAGCCGAGAATCCAGCAAGCAAGCTGCCTTGTGTCTGGTTTGATGGCTGCGAAAGGTAACTGCATGGTTCACCTCTTCTTGCACATATTGCACATGATGGCCGCGTTTCGTCGCACTGAAATTTCGCATATCAGCGACAGCTCGGTGTAACAATCCAACAAATCAAATGCTTCATCCGAACATTCCGAACAAAACATTCAGCAGTCCCGAAGAGTAGACTACGTGTAGAATTTTGGTGTCCAGAGGTACCTCCATGTTCAAATGCGGCTCATTATTCAAATGATTTAAATAATTCATGCCACTGAAAAGTGCTGTTTGAGTTCTGAAATCTCAAACATCTTTTTATCGGACTGCAATTTGGACTATTGGAACTCTGATGCAAGCCGAAATTGTTCTTCAGGACAACAGAAAGCGAGAAGCAAAACCATTATCAGAAAGTAAAGAAATGAGACAAACTGACCTTCACCCGTCTCCTTTTGCATTGTGTGCAGCCATTTGAAGACTTGGTATGAGCTCGTCGTTTGGACATAGAGTTGGGTAGCATAAAAGGTGGGAATTTTAAGCTTATTTGTTAAAAAAAATCGTGATGTGATATACGAAGAACGCGAAGGAATGTAGTTGAAAATGGACCTTTATTCACATGGAGCGGAAATGATTGCCGGCGCTGGCGATTAGGTCAAGGCAAGTATTAGCTGAATACCCACACCGGCGGTGGCGAAGCCAGTTTAGCTTTAGCACTAACCTTGGAAGAGGCTGCGCTTTGGTAACGAAGGAAGCTGCCGCATTGCATCAAATGTTGAATTTTTTGAATCGACAACGCTTCATGCATATTCATACAACAAATTGCGAATTTAACGAACGCTTACTTCTAGGTATAATGATTCCTGTAGAAGCGGGCTGTGTTTGTGATGTTACATCTTTGAGATTCATATTCCCACCGCTTCCTTGCATGGACATTGACGGGGAATTTCTGCCTGTGAAAATCAGCGGTGAAAGATGGAAGCGGAAAGAATAGACTGAAGGGGCTCTTTCTTTCCATAGAATTAGCTATCCAATAAGTGGGGTTATAGGAGACCATTCCTCGTATCAACTTCTTCTCTGTGAGACATTGCAATATCACGTGGTAGTGAGGAATATACCTCGGGCAATTCTCCAATTAGAAGCTGATATTGTCTTAGCTCTGTCTACTACGTAGCTTTACGCTTTTTCGAACGTCATATTTTAACTCCATATTTAATTTTGTCATGTGAATTTGAAAAATCTGCTTAGTAACCCCTTTCCAATATACCCCCCTTCATGCATTCGGGTAAAAGCAAAGAAAGAGAAAAGAAAAACGGTTTGTTTTGACACAACTCAGTAAGTCACTACCTATAGAATGTCGTAACAGATGGAACCATTCACTTGTCATTTTTGACAGTTGAAGAGCTGAAGAACTGAGTCGAGATAAAAAGTAAATTGAGACCTTCTTCGAACCTTAAGAGGAGGCTGAAGTACTGCTTTCAAGTAAAGATAAGTTTAAGAGTCGATCTAGGCTTGCAAGACCTTACACCAGGCTCGATTCAGACTGCGGTCAGATTACGATCATAGAACGATGATTCAGATTAAGCTTTTTTGACTCCATTTTCCAGCCGGTGTCAATGGGATGACGCCTATGAAGCATGTTTTCTTTGCAACCTCTTCTTCCATCCTTGAAGAATAATATTATATCTGCTGTGTGGGAATCCTGTTAATTCTATTTTTGCACCATAGTTTATAACACTGAGAATACAAAGCACAATTTGAAGGAGTGAAAGATCAATGTATTGTATCTCGCACTGGGGGCCCGAGAGGCTTATGCCGCGAGCCTATCCCTCCTTTCCTCGAATCCTTAGATATCATAAAATCTTCTGCGACAAGCCAGCGACGATGTGATTTGCTGATGTCAAACAGAGCTACCCCAATATCTCATGGTAGGAATACACTGCATATCACTAAATACCAGAACCATACGTTGACAACCGGACCGAATTGCCGTGAAAAGAACAGTCCTTTCAACCACTCTTATCCAACTACATTCGATCTATAATCAAAGCAACCTCAATACTCCGTACGCCTGGCAGCTTCGCGATGGTAATTGCAGAAAGATTCTATCCCCGGGAAATTTGATTCGTCTGTATGGAATACTAACCTAGACACCGAAAAGGTTTTCAAACCTTTTACCAAAGGTGGGGATGGCCTAGTTAGCTTTGCCCACATATATTCATTTCCAGTAGGGATGGGCGAATTATATAATCTTGAGGATAATTAACTATATAAATCTATATTATTATACTTTTTGAAATATATAAAATATTATGCCAAGTTCATGCATATGTTTTTTAAACCAATAAAACTATCAGAATAAATGAAAATAGATTGTTTTTAGAGAAAGTTTCTAATAGATTCTAATCTTCAATTTAATATATAATTAGATCTAAAAGTTAGATACTAATTATATGATTTGTATACTAATTATTTTCTTTTTAAAATAATTTCAAAATAACCTTTTATAAGATTTTATAGGATTTTATAGGATTTTAGGATTAGTTATATATATAATGCGATTTGACTAATATTAAATATTATATTTTAATGACGAATATGCGATATTATATATTATTAAATCACTCATCCCTAGATACAAGAAGCAAACTATATACTCTAGCGCACTATACAATGACGAAGTCGGGAACTAATAGAAATCAAAGTTTCTCCTGAACAGTACGGGATATTTCAGTTACTTCAGAGTGAGAAAGAACAAAGTTACATAAACTTATCCAAAGATTTCTCGCATAAAATCTAATTAATTGCAAAGTATAAATCACAGAACTTTTACAGAAAGTTAAATATGAAGAGCAACACAAATCGGATAAAAACACTTAACAATCAATAATCTTGAAATAATTTACAATGTCTGTCTCTTTACTTTCTTGCTATTATTCATTATGTTGTTTCTTCTCTCACATTCTTTTCAAAAGCATGGAAACCCCCCATCCGAGAGTGAAACCATCTTCAGAATTTGATTGTGACGAATTGATATTAAAAGAGTAAGAGAAGACTAAAATTAAAGAACAGGTTATTGAATAACCAAGAAAAATAAACCGAAATACCCTCTAAACGCCGTAACTCCAGAAGTATCAAACAACCCCCGCCCCCCGAAATACTGCTTGACCAACTCCTTGTGTCAACCCCCACCAAATCTCTAAATAAGAACGCAAACGCTTAGAGATTGATACCTCCGAATAATGAAACGCTAAAAGATTGGCGTATCTCTAAGAGATTCATCGGTCAATGCTATAGAAACTACGACTCCTTATCCCTGCAAACCCCCGGAACTCCCTAATATCTATCATGCACGTTCCAGCCCCTCCAGCGCCTGCAACTCCTGAACAACTCCGACGCCTTATCATCCGCGACGCTTTAACACTTATTACGCATACCAAGTTCATCGCCCTTGCCTTATCTATGTCCATTAGCGCCATTGGTCTTACCACTAACCTTGGTGACCTCCTGAGTCTCTCCAGGTACAGGACCCAAACGTCCATATTGCCACTCTGGCAGAGTCATGCCAGTCTGCTCATGGATGGTGGACATGAGTGGTGGAAGCATCTGGTACATATTGCGAATACTGTCCATGCCACCCATACCGATCCCTTGACCTTCAGCAGAGCTGCCTTCACCATTGCCACCAGCCTGTGCACCAGTGTTCCAGATCGTCATCTTGGGGTTCAAACCACGAACAGCCTCGGCGTTGGCTTTGGCAAGGTCCTGGTAAGTACCACGCTCGATCATGAGGTATTGCATGAGTCCCTGTGGACCACCCATAGCCTTGCTCATATCTGCGTATGCGGCGGCCATGGCACTCATACCAGCTGCCTCTTTTTGCTTCCTCAACAGGGCTACCTCGGCTGCTTTGGACTCGGCGATAAAGTTAGCTTCGGCTTCCAATTTGATTCTGTAAGCTTTGGCTTCAGCAGCTTTCTGCTCGCTGTAAAGCTCAAACTCTGCACGGGCCTTCTCTTTATATGCCTTGGCATCAGCCGCCTTCTGTTCACTGTAGACTTTGGCGTCGGCACTCTTCTGCTCAGTATTGGCTTTTGCAAGTGCAGCCTGTTTCTCACTGTACATCTTAGCATCGGCAGCCCTTTGTTCAGCGTTGGCCTTTGCTTCCGCTATTTTTTGCTGGCTATAGTATTCGGCATTTGTGCGGGCTTGCTCTTCGTAGTTTTTAGCATCAGCAGCTTGTTGCTTAGCTTCACGGGCAATCGTAGCCTTGACAACGTCACTGGCACGAAGACGTTCAAGCTCTGTGAAAGCACGTTTGACCTCGACCTCTTTGCGGAGTTCTTCGTCGCGAACTTCGGTGGCACGTGTGGCCTCTTTAATCGTTCAATGTGTCAGTTCATTGCATGTTAAACCAATGGAGTCTCTCTCGAAGATTATTGATCTCCTCTTCCCTTTGCAAGATCTGTGATTCAAGACTTTGAATTACTACTTTAATGACCATTCTTTCGATATCCTCAGGGAGAATTCGAGCGTCAGGGTCTTCAAGCTTCAGAACTTTCAAGGTATTGGAGATTTCTTAGAGGAATGTATTAGGAAAACAGATCATCCAGAAAACAAAACTAAATATTACTTACCGATTTGAGCAACGTTAACATCACGGTTGTAAACAGTTTTGCGGGTTGAAAGTGTAGCTTCAGCTCGAGCCTTCTCACTATCACGTTCTGTTTTCTGAACTGCGGTCTCGGCTTGAACCTTGGCGAGTTCTCGATCCTGTTCTGCCCGACGCTGGGCCTCTCCAACAGTACCCAGTCGCTGAGCCTCTGCTACATCGATACGAGCTTGGTTAATGGCACCCTCGTGGGCTTTCTTGCTGAGAGAGGCAAAGTAGTTAGAGCCTGGAGCGTCTTTGAGTTCTTTCACGTTGGCGTTGTAAATTCTAAGGCCGAATTGACCTAATTCAGATTGAATATTCTTGAAGATGTCCTTCTTGAATGCTTCTCTCTCTGTGAAAATCTTCTCCATTGACATGGAGCTGACGAGAACACGGGTTTCACCTTCGATGATACCGACAACAATCTTTCTGAGATGTGCGCCAGCGTCAACGTCATTGCTATCGCCTTCAGCCAAGAGCATTGCGAACTTCAAGAGGGCGTCGTCGCCATCCTCTGCGGCGCTCTCGTGGTTAGTGTCAGCAGTACGGGCATTATCGCCTCTGCGGTTGACATCGGGGCCAATCGTGAATACTACAGGAATCGCCAACTGGAGTTTCTCCTTTGTCATAGCTTGGAGTGACAACTCATAGTCGCGAGGTTGAATGTTGAACCTTCGAACCTGGAAAGCATTAGCAGTGCAGTATGAGAGAATGAGAATTCACCCACCTTTTGAAAAGGCCAAACAAAAGCGCTCTTGCATATTTTGACAGTCGCGATCTTTGCGCCAGTGATGGCAAGATACTATTATAGAAGTCAGGTACGTTGTCTTTAAGCGAATTAGGAACAAGCTCAAACCTCATTGGGAGAAGCAATTTGATACATGATGATTGATATGTAATTTTTCTTTGGATAATTGAAATCCTATCGAGGGGAATCTTGGTAAACTTTATAGACTTTCGAAGAGGAAGGGCTGTTCTGTGTCATATAATCAGTGTTCCAACTAACACATTGAATATACTGAACTATGCCTGATCAGTCGATAGATGTGAATACTAACCTGAGTGCGGGGTTATGTAGTGCTTCTGGAATACCCCTAGGAGTTCTCCAAGATTGTCAAATGCGCTGATAGTGAACTCTCAATTATTGAAGAGCTCGTGATACCTTGCCAAGGTGTTTAATATAATGGTACAAATATTGGTAAATGTGCTGATAATATAGAAGAGTTATAGTAGGTATCGGTAGATGTAGGAGATGAAATGTTGTGGTTTGATTGGAAGAAAGAGAGGGGCTGATATATCAGTAGCTGGATAGTTCCTTCTAAAATGGTCTGACTCTTATTTGCCCAACACTAAGTTACGATGGTGTAGATCAGCTGATCAATTAGGCTCTCTCGGGAATAAATGAGGTTATAACGGCGAAGACACTAGTATTTAGACAAGAGAACAATATGGAAACGGCAATCGATAAATGATGACAGAAAGGAGTAGCGAGCAAGAAACACCGAACAGAAGATCAAGAGCGACTTTATATACATTCAAATACACTCGCCAAGCTGAGAGCGCCATCAATAGGCAAGACATGTTCAAGGCTTATAGAACAACCTCACTGAGGTATTTTCGTAAAGATTGTAGTGAATATTTCGTCAAAAAGCAGGGCGACAGCGGGATAGGACGCATCAATAATTGAGGAGCAATTTGATGTCAAACCCTTTGGATTGACAAGGGAGCCTCATCTAACCAATAGCGTTAAGGGCGCAATCCTCCTGACTTAAGATGATAATGTTACACTGCCGCCATTCCGACCGTGTAGAGTAAGAACTTGGCCGTTTCGGACCAATCTTAAACTTACACATTGACTATTCCTTCACTTATGGATTAGGACAAAGTGAGATAAACAAGACAAGAATGCTGTGGTGGGGAATATTGATGAGGGCATTGGGCATTGAAGGGAGGAGCAGTGCTCAAAGAAGTCCAATCCCCGCAATATCAAAAATCTTAATAGTGAAACCATAAAGTACCTAGATAGATAACATTTTAAGCTTATCAGCTGTTTGACCGCAAACAGGAATTATATTGCGAGCTCGGCAAACGGCAAAATTTGATGCAATACTGACACCTTGGCAAGGCTTGCTGGGAATCCCAGCCTGGGATGCCGAGCCCCTAAATTTGGTGATCTTCCCCGGATCCACCGAGGACTTTCTAGCGAGCTTCTAGAAAGTCTCACCTGATCTCAGCAGCCCCACACAGCCATCGTCATACCTTACCTCAAGACCTATTGAATGGCACTCAAAGTGTCTATCCCTGGACCAAGGCCGACGAGGCAGACAACTTTAAATGGCTACCTTATTCCCGCATATTTCAAAGCCTTGCTGTGCATATTAGGCAGCTAAATAACACATTTTTCTTGACATGGGGTGTGGCACAGCCGAGTGAGTTGTCCGAACACCCGACCTAACCAGTCCGTGGGATCGCAATTTATTTGGCTCCGAATGAAGATTCCGAAATTTTGAGGAAATTTTGAGTCACTTCAGATGTGATAATTCGCAAGAACCAAAGATAAGATCAAGAGAAGTCATACACGTCATCGATCGTTGATAGGCTTTCTTCCTAGTGAATCCGGTCTCGTGACTATTGGATCACTAAAATTTATTAACACTTAGTAACACTTCTTTTGAGTCTACTAAGATTGCGAATCGCTTCAGAAGAAATAGAGAGTGCGATAATCGGATTTACATAATCGGACGTACTAGAAGGCTCGCTCATATATCCTTGGCAGAGAGAGAACCAATACGTTCCTTCCCACAACCAAACCTTGATCACTTCAGCTGCATCAGATAGCATCATACTTTTGCACCTAGCTGTCAGCATGGATTCTAAAATTCCAATACACGATCACGACTATGAACCGGCTCCCCCATCATACATCGACTCTCTGTCATCATCGTCGGTAGCTCCTGCAGCATCGAAGACTTCGGGACCTCCCGTCCTCCCATCTACGTCCACCTCCTACGGTACCCAAATTCAATCGCAGTTGAACCACCTCAGAACCCAATTCAGCTCCATCCAAACCCAAAAGTCTCTTCTCGAGCACGCACAAGAAGAGAAGATTCTTTCTCTCCTTACAGCTCAAATTCAAATCTATCTATCCGAGTTTGCGAACACAGGTTTGAGAAAAGGAACATTGCTGTTAATTCCAGCACACTGTGTCCAAAATGAGCAGGCAAAACCGCTGGAGTTTGATAGAGAGAATCCCGGATATGACATGTTTGTAGAGATAGGAGACAAGGAGAGTCTTAATGGTGGATCATGGTTCTGGGAGGATGAAGACATGGCAAAACGACTAGTAGAGGCTTTGAAACCCCGTCCAGAGCTACCTTCCAGACAAGTTGTTGCGAAAAAGGATTCCAAAAAGGTCGCTCCCAGCCCAGCAGGAAATATTAGCAGATTTTGGGGTAGGAAGTCGAGTTCGAAGAGCGACGAAAAACCTGTGTTGGTCGAGGATGTGAAAGTCAGTTCAACTATTCTGGAGCCGAGAGATAAAGTACATATGAAAGTGGATGCAGAAGAGGTTGTTTTTGAATATGAAAATAGTTTCGGCCTTTTTGAAACCCAACGAGGACATGGTATCATACTTCATTTCACAATTATCACCACCAGAGAGTAGGCAATAATTCATAAAAGCAAGATTCAGATATGCTCTTCTCCGATGTTTTTTGGAACCACGATTTAAAATACCTGAAATGTCTTAGACAGTACATTAACGTCCGTGGTGTTAAGTGTAACTGCAATGTTGATCATTGGTGCCGATGGATTGCTATTGTTTATGTGGACAAATTAACATTGATATACAGATCGAAGGGCAAATATATGTAAATCTCCAATGCCATCGAGAAATTTCATGCTCTGAAATGCTTATACAATTCAACATGTTGTTCTGACGGGGTATCTTAGCATAGAGCGACATCACCAAATCATGCATAATAATTGAATCCAATATATTTTCGACACAGTCCCGTCAGTGATCACAGTTGACATATAGAATGACCATTCGATTGATAAGATGGAAAATGTGAGCGAGTATATGACCTAGAAATTTGTTCTAAACTTCAAGGATATCGGGGGAGGGCGCTGGACAAGGTCCGACCGAACAGACGAGAAGGAGCCGCGCGACGGCGAAATATAAAGGGAACTTTGTTCTGAATGCCAGCTTGATCGGGGGCTACACTCTTCTACTGTTTCTGATTGTAATTGTGACAAAGGAAGAAAGGGGTTAGCCCCCCATTCACGAGTGTGACTTCTCGGACTTGGTCGGGACGCAAAACTCATATATGAGTTCGGAATGCGAGACCCAACACCTTTCTCACTATCTGGTTCGGTATAATTAATGTGACTGATGGAGAGATCATCTTTTCTCTTATCACTGATGCCCTGTACTTTTCCCCTCTTTTCTATGCTGGGGATCAATTCAGATGACATACTTTTTATTCCTGCTTCCTGAAGAAATCTAACAGAATTTGTAGCATGGTAGTCGAGATTATGTGACCCAGCTCTGTAGAGCTACACTTTGACGGCGTGAGAAGGCCTGCGGGTCAGGCATTTCAATTTCGTTCCTGGAAAGGACCAATGAATTTGTTGACGTATGGCGACGAGCTTGATGATGAAAGTACGATGGTTTCACTGATTTAAGATTACAAACTTCCAGAGCTCCACGCCTCTGCAAAAAAGACATCATTTCGCCATAATGCATAGCCTTTGAAAGTTGTAGTGGCGTGCCCTGAGCATAATCCAAGATATTTATGTAAGCACCGAGATCAAGCAAAACGGACACTGCTTCCAGTTGCCTATTGAATACTGCTTCATGTAGCACCGAAGTACCTTGCCCTATGGCATTAACATCTGCTCCATAAAATGCGAGGAGCTTCATGAGATGAAGTTTCCCGTTGACAGTTGCTTCTTTTAGTAGAACCCCATAACTATTCCCTTGAAGATTGACGTCAGCATTGTGGGCGAGTAAAAGCTGCAAGACTTGCTGGTTATTTTTAATGATAGCAATATGGGCAGGAGATGCGACTACAGGACCGTTGTGCACTTTGTGATCTCGAGGTTCATTGACGTTTGCACCGTAATCAAGAAGAATCTCTACAATGATCGCCGCCATATCGTCACAGTACCAAATTGCTTCCATCAATGGCGGTGAACGGATCGATCTCCCATCAGAGGTTTGGCTATCAACATTGGCCCCATGTTGGACCAGCCATCGAACCCGATCGACATTCCCAGAAGATGCTGCATAGGAGAGAAAAGTTTTGCGTTCAAGTTCCATATCAATATTGAGGCCATAATTAATGGCTTTCTGAAGTTGCTGAGTCGATAAAGTATCGAGTAGACCACCCTTGATTTTGGTTTCCATGTTGGAAATGCCTTCATGGGTAGTTGCAATCAAGATATCCGAGTAATAGCAATCTCTATCATAAGAGGACATGTTTCCTGTGCCGTGGTCGATATCTGCACCGTGTATTAAAAGGCACCTCACCATATTATAATCGCGGTTCAGAGCGGCAGTTGCTATAGGCCAAATAATTTCCTTTTCGTTGATATGAAGAGTTGTTAAATGAGGATCTTCTCTAAGGAAAAATTCGACACACACAACGTTGCCGGAGTAAATTGCCGAGTAAAATGCAGATCCTTTGGATTCTTTATCCAGGGATGCACCACGTGCTCTGACAAGCTTTAGGTGTTCTACCGGATCCCACTTGCCATGGTGCTGGGAACGTTCAACAATATAATGGATCAGCGAAAGACCAGCGCTGGTAGAATAATTGTATGACCAGCATTTATCGATGTCATATATCGCGGGGTCATTTACGATTAATGAGCAAAGGTCAATGCGAGGTCTATGACCCGAAAAAGCTAGAAACAATGGCCTTTGCATTGTTTCATCAATACTCGATTTGGTGGGATATGACAAGACTCGCTTGACATCCCTTGTTATACCTAAAAAAAAGATCTCCGTGCCGTCGTGTCATAACAGCGTCCAGAAGTCGAGCCCGCATGCTCGGTTCAAAGGCTCCATCGCGTGCCAAAACCAACCTAAAAAGATCCGGCGGCGGCGTTCTCGGGATCCAATTTTGCGCGGCAGTAATCAGGGCTGCATTTACCCCAGCTTTGTTGTCGAGAAGAAGACTTATTATATCCGCCCGGTTGTTCTCTACGGCAATTTCTAAAGCGCTTTTGATTTGCTCATCAGAATCGATATCATTAATATTGGCACCGGCATTTACTAGAAGCTCCGTCTGTATGATTAAACAATTATCAGCCCATGTACTTATCCAATCTATCCAAAAATGGGGATATCAAGTCTATAAAAGAAAAAGTGGGACTGAAAGAAGACAAATCCTCAACGTACTATTTCGTATTCTCCGTTGCCAATTGCAAAAGATAATGCGGTTTCTTTTCTCCAAAATTGATTTACTTCAGACTGTGATAGTGGAGTGGTCAAAAGAGCTTTAGAAATGTCAAGAAGGCCAAGGCCTGATGTGATCATGAGCGGCGATATGGTATTCACTTCTTCGAAATCATCTACTTTCAGCACGGTTCGAATCTTATAAGCGAAACCCCCGGAGGTGTTTTGGAGGGTACTTCCCTCCTAAACAAGCTCGAAACCATATGGAACGCCGAATTGTTGGTGAGCATAAATCAATAATTATTCGCGGATCAATATGAGAGGAAGATATCTCCCAATGTTTCATCCAATAGTCTGATGCATATTTCAGAAACTTGAATCGGTCTTCATTCAAGATGTGTGGTTGGCCTTCAGGCGATGCTATAAAGCACCGAGCTTCAGTATTAATCTCGGAGAAAGTGTTCAAATAGAGGTATGAGACACAAATCTGAGTCAATGTGGACTGAGAATCGTATGGATGCAAGCTGTGTTTCCATCCTGTTGCTGCAAGACCTGAGTCCTTCGCTATCAGGAACTCTTTCGCGGTCTGATGAATGAGATACATTCTAGAATCGGAAATGGAAACAAAAAGACCACAAATATCCCGAATTCTTTTGGGGAATAGTTAGGGTTCCTCAAGCTCGATATCCTCAAAGGATTGAGATCCGTCGTAGGATTCATCTATATTGAGGGCAATGTTAAGCTCATCTAGTGCTAAAGGTCTCTCTGCACCGATCACAATGTGAAGTAACTTTGTGGCCTCTTTCTTATCAGGACTCTTACTCAGAATCGCCTCATATCTGTTTCAATTTATGATCAGCACAGGAAAAGATATGATATATATTGAATGATTGAAGGAGACAGCATGGCACCGTATGTGGGCCAATAAAAAATCCGAAAGTAGCCTCGTCAATCGTAGAAGGTAATTCCGCGTCTAGAATTTTTTCATAAGTCTTTAATTGTCTACTAGCTTTGGCTCGAAGGCGTATCGTATCCATGATGAGGTATAGCCAGAGATAAGTTCGATGTTCTATATCCTTCAACCGAGAGCGAAGCCGAGTATCAGCCTTTGATGAAAGCTTGAGCTTATCTATCTCAGCATCAATGACGAGGTTGATTTCCTCCCTTATTGTTGCCGTAGTATCCTCACCTGCCAAGCGGATTCCTGAAAACACATCCGTGGGGCTTTTGAATTCCTCTTCAATCTCATAGTAAGGCCTACTAGTGATAAGGAATTTCACCTTCAAACTGGGTGAGCCAGAAGGAATTGTCGAAATTCTTGAATTAACAGTCATGTGTGATTTAAGTGAGACATCGGGGAGACTGGAGCTCGAGGAAGGAGCGACGATTTCAGGGACAGTAACCCTATACATCGTTTGTAATTGTTTAAGCAAGAATTATTTTCGTTCGGAAGCGTCGCACTCGTCTAGAGCGTCCAGTACACATATTATATTCCGGTGTTTGATCCCATAGCTATATCTTCCATGATATCCCACATTTCATGGGCTAAATTGGCGATTTCGGTATTGTTCTTTGTCCAACTAGACTCCGTGTAAACTAGAAGATGTTTCTGAGATAAAAAAAATATTTGATGTAGCAAGGCAGCAAGGGCTTTCGTAAGACTGCGCTGCTCTTTCGAGATATCCTTGAAAAAGAAGTAGCGGACGTCCGTATCTTGGTCTGATGCGACAAGGTCTTCATCAATAAGCGCTTTTGAAAGAACACTCTTGCCATAGCCTGGATCTGCCGAGATCCAGAGAACACCAGGCCCATTTCCTTCTTTCCAATCGATGAACGTGGGGTGCTCAAGCACCCATTTGCAAGTTCCTGGGATGCGAGAGGAATTTCCATTTTTTTGCAGTTCATACAGATTCCCATTTCGAAAGAACTGAAAGCACTCCTGGTAATATTTGGCCTTCTGTGAAGATTTTGACTCATCCGACGTTTCAGCTAGCAGGGTCTGTTGCTTTTCAACTGTTTTCCGGTTTAAATCACGATCAATGGCATAGATCAAATCTCCACATTGGTGATCGAGCTCTTTCATTTCCTTAAACATAGTTGTCCAGTCATTAAGTTTCAAGGCATCTCGAAAATATCCGGTGACGGAGTTTCCGCAAAACTGGACAATTACTCGAGCTTCATAAAGTAAGATTTTGATGTATAGTTGAATTATGGCTTTCCTTAGCTGCAACTTTACAGCACTGCTCCGATGCTCATTGGTACTTGTTGGGTCCCAGATAGAGTCCTCAAGGAGAGCATATCGATCTATGAGTGGTGGGATTTTTTCTATCCCTTCACGGCAGCCCGCTTTCTCTGTGATGGGATTGATTAAAAGCTAATGTATTGTCAACCTATGTCGGTCTTGACTGATTAATCACTTTGCACTCTAGGAAAAAGGCCGATTGCCTTATACATAACACTCTAGCATACTAACATTGAGCTATTATAGTACACATCAGGTGTAAACAGCCACAGATGACAGGACCAAGGAATGGCTTTCCAATCTTTGCAAGGATAGACCCTCTATAGTCACGGTGACATATTTCGTATTTTCATGCATGAATAAATAAATATACCCACTTACAGGGAGAACCATGGAGACACCAGCCCAAGCTATAGCAGCATGTGGCTCACTCTCAAGAGTAGACCCAATAAAAGTCTTGGCTGCTATCACAACTTTGACAACTTTTTCAATCTTATCCCCAGATCGACTTGAGGGAATTGTAAATCCGTCCAGCTTTGCCTTCATCAATTTTATTAATGTGTCATTGGATATTGGCGAATCTTGTACAGAGCTGCTCCCAGGCGTTGTATCTGCTTCACGGACAAGAATTCGAGAGTAATCGTCCATCTAGACAAAGACCGAGTTAGCAGAGATCGAACTTTAATTGAGAATTAATCCATCCCCACAATACCGATGAAATTCTCCTGAAGGAATCACAATACTCACCAATTCCGGCTCCTGGAGTTTTAAAATGTCACAGGCTGTAGCCAAAGATCCTTCGACTTTTCCAATTGCTTGGTTTCATGGGATTTGGTTCGGACAATTGGGATGTTCGTTGCGGATTCCGGATCGCGTGAAGATTGAACTCCCGCAGTGACATTAGCGGCATTACTAGTAGCTCCCAGTAGACTTGTGGAAGTACGAAGTAGAAGTTGACGGAGAAGCAGATGTAATGGTGGATTCTACAAGCTGTTTGACAACCCCTGGTGATTGACGAGAATTGTTTCTGGTGGGCTCCCTACGTAGAGAGTCCTTTACCCGTCGGTATTTGTCCCTTAACCCCATGGGATCTGCATGACCTCATAGATGTGCCTACCGTTAAGAGCCACAAGTTTGTCGAGACGGTGGCGACGATGGTAAATATGTTTCTCAATATCATGAACAAAAATAATTGCGATGTTGTGGTGGGGCTTATCAGCAAGGCTCATTCAGCCCCCAAATATGTAGTATATACCCATCGTGGTTAGATACAAACCACTATCAGACAAGGGAGCGAACCCCTCTCAAAACCAGTGACTGTGAAGTGGCTGGTTGCCGTCGACAGATATCATTGTCGCGATTTGATTTTGATATTTTTGAGATTGTGAATAATCGGTTCAAGTCCGCAGATTGAAATGCACAGACCGTCTCTTCAATTTCGTAAGATTACGAGCTTATTAATGACAAACTTTATTTTTGGGCACATGGCATTGCTTTCCGAATTTATAGGTCAATGCAAAAAACGAGAAAGTTCTCGTAGTCATAACATATACTGACTGGTCCTTGGTATATACATGGAGATATAAATTAAATCCCGCAGTATGATACTTTCATAGCATGCAGTGGGTACGTAAGTCACAGCAACGGCAGCGTCAACGGCCGCGTGTGTGCTTCTCCACAATCGGGACCTGGCTGCCATAACCTTAAGATTTGCAAGCTTTGGCTTAGGAAGCTTAGCTCTTTTGTATAACCTCATGTTTGTCCTCATGATGCGTTTCTTTATTTTTAATCTGTTTATTGTCTTTCTATCGCTCAGCAAGCCGTGTCACTATGTGGAACTTCTTGCCAGAAAAGCGCCGTTTTGTTGTTATTTTTTCATCCCTCACAATCATTGTACTTTTCGGCCTTGGGTCTGAGTACCGGTACTCATATCTTGATCGTCAAACACTTTTCCCTGCATTCGGAAAGTCAACTCTACCATGGATTGCTACCTCCAGTTCCTTTTGGGCTGCGTTCGCTCCACTATTGGCAGCTGCTGCACCGCGATGCTCACCCCCAGAGCTTGGTGGTAAAGCATATTCCATGAATATCGGCAAAAGAAGAGCCGCGGATCATATTGTCATGGAGGAAAAGGATATCGAAATCATGCGACGTTCCCATACTTGGTTCGTCGATCAACTTATGCAGAATGGCCCGAAGTTGGAATTTGAGGATGGAACCCAGGGTATTGTTACTTCTGCAGGAGGTGATTATTTCCCACCACTTCTCGTCAGTCTTCAATTCCTTCGCCGCACCGGATCTAAACTACCCGTCGAAGTCTTCCTCGCCTCACCGGATGAATACGAACCATTGATATGCGAGACAATTCTTCCTTCATTAAACGCGAAATGCCTGATTCTCTCTGATATTATCGATCAACACGAGCTTCCATTCTCTTTCTCGGGATACCAACTAAAAGCTTTTGCAATAATATTCTCATCTTTTGAATCAGTTCTTTTTCTCGATGCAGATAACTTCCCTGTTTATTCCCCCGACGATCTATTCACATCCACACCTTTCACATCAGAACATCTTGTCCTGTGGCCAGATTACTGGAGCCCAACACCCTCGCCAACTCTTAGTAAGATAATTGGTCTTGAAGAAGGAATCCTCAACAATCGCCCTACAATCGAAGCTGGACAAATCTTAGTCAACAAGGCACATCGAACCGAGGCCTTGCTACTCGCAGCATACTATAATGCCTACGGTGATTATTATTACCATCTTATGACTCAAGGGGGTGCAGGAGAAGGCGACAAAGAAACTTTTTCAACAGCTGCCCTCGTTCTTGGAAATAGTTTCTACACCGTCTCTCAGTTACCTCGTCCCCTTGGTTCACGCGGAAATGGTGCGGCTATTTTGCAAGCTGACCCTATAGAAGATGTGAGCTCGAGAGGAGAGGAAATCCCAAGACCGTTTTTCATCCATGCAAGCTGGCCGCCAAAGCTTAATCCGCTACACAATTACCAAGGTTCGAGGCAATGGGTTAGTGAAGAACACTCATTAAGCATATTTAATGGTTTAGATGTTGAACGCACAGCCTGGGAATACATGGTACAAATGGCATGTGATGAAAACATTGTCTTTAAGAGCTGGGGGAATAAAACAGAGAAAGCGGTTTGTGAGCAGACCAGGGAAAGTTTCAAGAATATGTTTGGAGAGGAATATAACAAGTTGGGCGGGTGAACGAAGATTGAGGAACCCAGCTCCGCTATATGCATGATGTTCACATGGTGGCAATCGAAGCGATGTCCCAGGAAACGTGAGCCGTGGTAGGGAACTTCAAGTAATGATTGAAACTCCAGTTGTGTAGAAATTCTCTACAATTTTGATGAGCAAGTTCACTCATACAATCAAGGTAATGTTTGTTGGCCAGCTATTGGCTCTCACTACGACGAGCCTGCCTGAAAGCTTTATCTAATCGCTTCACTCACGGAAAGATACCCGAAGATGGAACACGCAGCAAAATCCTTTCGATGATTGCTGATGAAGCTTTATGGAGAAAAAAGTTTCGAACGCCTTCTTCTCAGCCCTGCTAATTGCAGGCCGACCGAAAATCCTTGAGCCTCAGGATATCTAGTGTTGGAGCCACTGGCTTCGAATTTCAAGGAATTCGGGAACGAAGGTCTTGCACCAAGATCCGGGCCCATAACTGAGCCCAAGAGATTGCATTCATACTCTCTTAGCTACATCGAAAGAGTGGCCTGCATTGGCGCTTGTGAGGATATGACGTCCCCATGCCATTTGACCCTCGGAATCTTTCATCAATCTTCAGTTCAATCCTAGAGTCCGAAATAATTCTATTTATTCATTTGTAAAGAGGGATACTCTGTGAATCTCATCTTTTGTTGGCCCATACATAGTATTTTAAAACATCTGCTCAGGTTACATCTGAGTTCATCCACCAAGTGATTCATACTTATAATTCTGAAGAACACTTCGAAAATCTCAAAAAGATACCTGGAGGCCCAGCAGTCTCTTATTGTAGCTATTGGTGTGATAATACGAGCATTGAGCACACGCCCCACGACCTTAAAAGACAATGTTCGCACGCCGCTCTCGTGTAATTTTCCCTGTGTTCAAAAAATGGGCTCTTGCTTACCGAAATTCCTTTATATTACGCTAAAGGATTTCCGTCAATGGCTCGCAAACTCCATACTGAACTTTCAAACTGGACAGCTTACATTCATTATCTGTATCTCCCCCTCTCATTCTATCTCTTCACCATCACAGACTTCCCAGCTTGGATACGCCACAAAGCACACGTATAAGGCCCGGAGTTCCACGGCTGTTACGTCACCTCATCGATACTTCATATTTCAATCTCAGTCTCAACATCATTTACTGCCAACAAAAGATAACTTCAACGGGAACAGATGAATTTTGCAAGGGTCCATTTACTGACGGTTTTTTTTTTTGGTTGACTTTATGCAACGGCATGAAATGAGGATGGAAATGAGAGTTTGTTTGAAAACTTTATAATTGTCAAGAAGAACGTATCATAGAAACATCACATATCGGGTACATTGAACATCTTTTATTTGAGTTGTAGTAAGCTATTGTTGATCAGAACCATAGCTAACATCGGTAGTCAGTCCATCGCGAACCATGCAGTTGTCTCGTTGTCTTCCGCATGGAATGAACCGCTCCTGGTACTCTCAACCGTTTTCTGTCCCCAAATTCCATGCCAGCCCTTCATTCTGCTTTCTCCCCCTAATCTACACTCTGTTCTCTGAATCAAGACTGTGCCAGTATGCGATGAAGCTATGCAACTCTGAAATGTTAGCCAGTTCCCACAATCTTCTCTACTGTAAAAACATACTTATGCAGAATATGCAGGTAGTCCATGATTGTTAAAGAATCCAGATGATCCCGGTAACAATCTTTGTCGTTCTCATCCAGTACCATAACCATCTTGCTTCGGAGCCTGATCCGCATTGATAGACTTAAGCCAACGTAGCAAATAGGCCCCGGTGATTAGTACGAGCATGCAAATTGCGGTAGAAACAAAGCTAAAAGAGCCGATGACAACTACACATGTCAGAATGGCGACTAGTATATAGAAGACGTCTCTCAAAATTTCCTGCATAGCGGATAAACTTTGGTCGGCACACCATTTTGCGCAGTCGCAGATGTCTGGGAGTGGAGGTGACATGTTGTATTTGTGGGTTGAATGACCTTAATCTTGTTATGTTGAAGGTCTTTTGATGGGCGTAAATTATTGAGGCTGGAAAAGCTTTCGCGTTGTTTCGTAGTCGAAAGTATCGAAATCTTGAAGTCCTTTTATGTAAAGATGGTTGTGCTTGTCCCATTCAAATTTCTTGAAGTTGATGAATGAATAGCCGAGGTATAGAGGTATACAGTATCAAAAATGTCTATTTGTATTCAATATAGTCCAATTTATCCAATAGGAGAGCTGTATGAATTTCCTTGATTTTTATTCCTTATCAAAAATCCTTTCAAAATTCACAGATTGCTCTTATGCCACTCAGATTCTGAATGAAATCCTCTCAAATAATGGACTCAGTCATTGTCTACCAGATTTCAAAGGAGGAGAAATATATAAAATCGATACAGCCGCCGAGTTAAACAAAACACTTTATATCTCATCCTCCCGTACTACTATTGTAGAATCTAACCTCGATATATCTTAAATCTTTAAGCACATAAGCAATTCATCATAGAAACTAAGGGGCGTCATATTCCGAGTAAAGAAGGTATCATTTTGAAGGCTTGACATGAAATAATTAAACAAATCAAGACATGAGAGTGATTCGCTAACTTTCATTTGTATATCCATCCACCTGAATCCATTTCCTTTCTCAAATATGCGCTCATATATACCTCTCCTCGAGGTCAAAAACGTGTCATCAGCTCATAGTCAGTGCCCATCAACCTCTCTCTGTCTCACAGATCCACGTTGGACCTTTACAAATATTCCTTGCCTAGGTAGTCGTCAGCAAGTTGTTTCACCATCTCCTTGAGAAAAAACATTACATATCTTACCAGAATTCTTGGTCAACAATGACTGGCATTCCGCTTTAATTCCACCGTCTTGTCTTTCCTTTTCTGCCAACAATTGCTTGGATTTTGCGTTTATGTTGTTCTTTTTTGCCAACAACCGCTTGGATTTTGTCTTTATGCTGTTCTCCCATTCCTGATTCTCCTTGCTCTCCAGGATAAGTATGCCTATCAAGACTAACATCGCGATGAGTGAAACAATAATAGTAAGTCCTACGAGGGCCCACAACATTTTGATGAAGAACGCATACCAAAATTCTTCGCTAGCACTAGGTATATGCTCCAAATGGCTTGTGCAGTGCCAGTTGTCAGAAGGGGGTGGCCCAGTGCTATTCTGCGGGCTGCTAGAAAGCGGAATTCGTGCTTTGCAATGCCAGATGACATTGATGGGTGACATGATGAAGGTTCGTGAATGCGTAGAATGGTTTCTCTTGTTGCTGTCAGGTTCTGTCGTTACGCACGAAATTCTGATGTAAAAAGAATCGTTTTTTTGTATTGGAATTGTAAGTTCTGTATATGGACCTTTTAGTTGGTGTTTGTGATAGATTGTACTTAGACGCGATGATCTTGTTGAACTTTGAAATATGTTGATCGCAGAATTCTGATAATTTAAATATTGAAAATTTGAATCGTACAGCCATCATATAGGCTCATTCACTACGCTTAATTGGTGCGTCTCATCATACGGCAGAGGGCTTCAATTTTAAGAACAGTCAGGTGAGTCTATCGAACAAATCCAATTCACTCTAATGAAAGTAGAAACCTCCAGGCTCCTGCTTGATTTGAATTACCCATTGTCTAATACTAAAAGCTCACAAACATTGGCAAGTCGAGCCTATGTTTCATTAGATCTCGGAATTGAATTTTACAATTAATAAAACCATTAATTCGCTTAACTTATATATACAAAACTATTCTCATCTAACTCACTTCAAGAACTTAAAGTCGGGGGTTGAATTATCATGAGACTTCTCCCATTGATGTGTCATATTCTTTGATACTTCAAGAATACCTGCCGGCAACCCCTCGACCGGAGTAAAATGCAGCGCTCATTCATCATCGACAGCACTGACTTCTATTACCACATCAATTTTACTAGCGAGAGAGCCTCAAAGATCCTCATGTGGTAAGGCTGTCCTGATATCCACTCCTTTGTGAGAATATGAACTTTATGTGCATATTAGCAACTTCCAGAAGCTCCATTTAAAGTGATACTCACCAATTCATATTCTTTTGTCAGAAGCAGCTTTTGCTTCGGTGCCTTTCATCTGCTGTCCATGGTATGGGAAGGAGAATCCAACCGTGCGGTGATAAAAAGCCACGAGACCGGCGGTAGAGAGAGCGGGAATGATAATATACAAATGATCCTTATGGTATTGATAGAATTGCTGTGCGGTATATGCCCTCTTAGCGTGTCCTATACCGGTGCTGGCGGCGTGACACTGTCTGGTGACTTGACGGAGAAAATTCATCTTCGACTAACAGGAAGGATTTCAAAGTAGTAGGAAGAATCAGTGTCAAATGAGGAAAACTATTTTTGATATGGTGTTTGAGGTTAAACGCCTTTCAGATGTGGTTTGTTGCAACAAATGGTATGCGGTACGCGGAGCAAGCTAGTCTTGGAATTGTTGTTGAGGAATTCAGGTGTGCAATAGGATAAAAATGAAGCATTTGTAGCTGAAATACATATTCTTCAAAGGTTCGATCCAGATCGAAATCAGGAAAAGACTACTAGCTTCACTTGATTGTTCTTCATTCTTTTTAAAGAATGGCCGTTTGATTGATTCTCATTTCACTCAGAATCAATTTTTAAAAATAAAGTCATTTAGTCAACCTTATCCATTGCGGTGAGAATGATAGCTTCTTGTTATGTAATATTATTCAGAGATAGTCTTGAACAATCCACCAGCAACCTTTTCCAGCCCTAGAATAGGTTACTATTCAAAGATAGCCAGCAAAAATAAAATGCTACCCCGCGTCCGTACCATAGCTGTTGGAAAGAAGCTGTGCAACTATATTAGCAGGTTCCAAGGAAATTATTTAACAAAAACACGGACCTTAAGCAGGATCTTCCATCAACAAAGGCTTGCATTCTCCCTCGGTGCCTTTCTCTTGACGTTTTTCATTAAATTCCTCTTGTGGTTTCTCCCGATTTACTCTTGCAAACAAAGCTCTTCCGATGAAAATGACCAATATGGCACAGCCATTGTAGAAGGCAACTGTCATTGAAATGACCAACAAGCCAAGTTCGATGCCAACCAACACCCACATTAAATAAAGAGAGATCTTATAGGCTCTAATAGTCGCCTCCCAGTCACCCTCTTTCCACTCAGGTCCGAGGAGAAATGTAGGTGGCATGGTTCCAAAGCTTTCAAGATTTTCGATCCTTGAGCTAGAGGATTCGCTGATGTGTGTCAAAGTCTGAGGTTGAAAAGTGCTAGTGTTCGTGATTTGCAGTCGAGCCGAGAACTTTCTATTCGAGGGTCGTGGAAATCTTGGACACGCTTGTGTTTTATGTCGAGTTTAGGGTTGTAGTATATTGTCCGTCAAGAACTGTTGAAGGTTAGAAGAAGATCTTCTCTCATCACACTTTGAATGTGAGCTACCTATATAAGATAGGAGGAGCTGTACAAGTATACCAGCACATACGCTAGCTGGGAGCATAGGAGGTAAATACGGCGTTTTTAACGAAAGAATTCAATAGTAGCTATCTAGGCAGCCGAAGCCCATGGATACGCCTATCCAGGGCAATCTGAATATCAATTGGAGTGATGTTCGCATTTTCGTACCATATTTACAAAACAACCATCGGCAACCTTTTCTCATCCCGGAGTGCATTCTTAATCATTCGTTATGAATGATACTACCATTGGAAAAAAACTCATACCTATAACACTATAATGAACAAATCAAAAGCCATTCTAATCTAGCCATCCGTAACTCACCAAGTCATCCGCACAATTTCAGTCACTCCTGTGCAAAAACGGGTTACATATTCAGATTTTCGAGCTGATTTCGGTATCATTTCTCTCTTGCTTTGACCCTCGAGTAGAGACGGTATGTATCTTTCCTCAGCGTTTTCAATTATTCGCCTTCATTCCATACTGGTTCGACAAGCTTTGTGCTCCTTGACGTCCTTCTCCCACAGTAGTCTTTCATCACTGCGCAGAATGCTTCCACATAAATTTAGAACACAAAAATATTTATGAAGGCTTCGAATAATTCCATTTATAATTAATATCCCCTGATTTGTTAAAATCCGTAGAGCTGTTGATATGATTGGGGCAGCACAATATGAACGGGTAGGCACCGAGAACCTGGCGTGTGCATGTAGGGTGAGATAGATGAGAGATTTACCACACAGTTATTATCTTCATATTTTATGGAGATACTAAGTAGTTGCTGTCATCAATAATATTGTAATAGAAAGCATAGAATCACTTTGGGCAAAATCCATATTATTGAAATAAACTAACAACCATGCAAATGACCCAATTTAAACAACCAAGTGACGTTCATATTCAGTCGAGTTGCATCATATTAGATGCTTCATCACTCCATGATTGCTATTGGCATGTTGTTGAACTCTTTCAATTTAACTTCTGAAAGCAAAATAGCACTGATGATCTCAATTACTGACTAATGGCATGATGACCTAAAACCACAAATAATTTAGGATCCGATGAAGTAATGAACTTCCGCTACACCTTTGCTCCACGATCCCTTATTTCAACGCTATCGACCATCGAAATTGTTGTATTCCTGTCTTATTCCGTCCCTGAAATAAAGATCCCCCCGGCGATTGAGTTAAAATTGGTTTGAATTACGGCTTGGTACCTCAATAGTTAGGGAAGAAAGGACGGCTTCTTCTCTTCAGATCTTTAACCGAGATCAGCTTAACTCTTTCTTCCACAATAACCATTCTCCACAGTTCTTTCTGTCGCTTCCGGTCCAAAAAGCTTTGTCCTTCAATCTTGACTCCTGCCTGTCTTCTATTTTTCATCTCTGTCTGAATCAACAGAGCCATTCGTGTTATCCTGGCATTCTCTTTTTGTAGTTTTCGTTCGAATCCACGATTTGCAGCAACCAGTGCCACACTGACTAGTTTGAAGACCGCTAGACAAATGGCCAAATAAAGGAGGTTCTCCAGCTTTTCTGCCCAACCATTACTGATGTATACTAACTCAGTTCCGCTGCTGAATTTTATTCTGATAATGCTAGGCCAGAATGACAGGATAATGATCATCTTGTTGTTGTAATATTGAAAATTTGGTGTATTGCTGTTTGACAAATGTCGGGTTTTGGTGGGAGTCGAAATGATCTGGAGAATTGAAAATTCGGAGTTGTTGTAAGAATTTCAAATACTATCCAAATTTGTGGACCATTTAAAACCAAGAAACGGTCTAATAATGGTTTCTTCCAGTATATCTGCGCACCAGCTAGTGTCGCTTCCTCAACCGTAATATAAGCAGTAGCAATCCCCGTGACTGTACTTCTATGTCACGCACATATCGTATGTGGACCCGTATGACGGCACGTGCTGGCGTGCTTCAAATTTCTGAGAGCCTGTTAGCTTCGTCTACTCAGTTCTCAAAATTCTGATATTCGTATGTTATGAGGCGCGAAATTTCCAAGTCCTAGTTAGTATCTAATCCCAAGGTTTCTCAAGTAAGCCTGGAATGTTCTCCTTCCGCCTAAATTGGCTCAAGAATCAGCTTGAGATGCATCGCACGGGAGTTTACAATCTTCATTGGATATACATAAATCACAGTAGAAAGATATTAATACACGCTTCACACACGCTCGGGACAATCAATTGAATAAATTCCTCCATTTTCATTTTCTTAAGATTAATAATAGAGCTTAGGCTTCGTGTTATCCAGAATACAATAAATTAATAAATCACCGAGACCCTTTTCCCATTCCTAAAAGCGTTTTTGCCCCTTTATTACTTCCAATTGTAGTATTTAACGTGCCTAATTGAATGCTTTTCAAAATTCTCAGTCAAATTGGCTCTGCATTCTCCTTCAATGGCATGAAGCAGATTAGATGGTAATTGTACCATAATTTGCCTGTCGCATCTCGATTGAAAACTTCTGATACCTCTCTATAATTTATTTCTCTTGCTCGCGTTGCAACTCATCGTTCGATATCCTCGCCTCGTCCCTCATGAAGTCCCTTACCTGCGCCCTGCGAGTTCGGTGGATTTAACGGCGGTTGGCATTCTTTCTCAGTGGCCTTCTTTTTATTCTTTCGATTCTCCAGACAGGTTTCAATTGCAAGAACAATTCAGTCTAACGAATGCAAAAAGACGACAATGATCCCCATGGTAGCAAAGGGAATGAGAAACGATTTGAGTAAAATGACCCAGTCAATGTTGCGATTACTCTATTTTCACACCTCTGACCGATTTTCGGCACAAATTTTGAAGTAACGGCAGGTATTATGCTGATGTTTCGAACTAGATATGATTGAAGTATTTAGTGAGGACTGGAATTTTGATGAATGGAAGTTAGAGCCGAGGATCGAGATCAATAAGGCTAAAATTTTGAATCTGATGCTGAAAATTCTAAAAGCTGAATCAAACCTTTAGATGGTTTGAATGATAAATAACCGAGCAATACAGCTTTTTATCCGCTGGCGTTTCACTGTCAGTTTACTTTCGATCACAACCAAGGGTTCTAGTGCTGATTCTAGCATTGTTCAAGTTTCATATATTTGGGATTGTAGTAATATTCGAGATATCTCACATAAGGCTCGCTCTAAAAAGACGCATTTATTTTATATTGTATATTCATTCGAATAAATATCATTAAACTCTATATAATTAGATCTTAGAAACTGGAATTCAATAAGCTACTTCCCAAGGTATACAATTCCGAAGATAATCTCTCCGGAATTGATTGATTTCTGAAGAAGCTCAAGCAAATTCGGGGGAATTGAGCCTGAACTCGTTCAAATCTAGTTTCTGTATATTATTCTAGTATTACAGTTAATGATGCTTTCTATAATAGGGAAAACATGAATCCTAACCACAATGATAACATTTTCATCACTGTCATGAGTGAACCATTGGATCGAACTAAATCTCTCGGAGAAGTTTACACATGTACTATTGTTTCACGAATCAAGGGTTTCATTATTCGAGCAAATTTGCTACGGATGTATCAATTTATAGTATTTAAAAGAAATTCTCATAGAAGATAGTTAATATAAATATCGGGATATCGATCATGTGATCAAAGAGAGCACTATATTAGCTAGCGTTACACTAACGCTACTCTATATTCAATACTAACTTCCCATAGATAATAATGATCAAGAACGAATACAATCATAATAGACTAAAGTACTTTACATTTATATTAATTAAATTGATATTAATACTAATTAATAATATTACAAATTAAAACCTTGAATTCTACTATAAAATACTAAGTGTTTTATATAGTATTTAGAATTGGTAGAAATTCTAAAGAAATTATAAAGAAAATATTATTATATCTAGTATAATGTATTATCTCCTATTTATAATATTAAAGAGTATAATTCGAATAATTATATTAGAAAGATATATTTAAGAAGATTACTTTTATTAAGTATAACAAATCGATCTTGTATTTATTATATATTCACTTTTGTATTGTACACTGTATTAGGTAAAATAACAACCTTTATTACTATATATTTATAAAACACTTTTTTATATATAATTATATTTATAATAATTTTCAAAATATTCCTATACATATATTTTATTATATTAAATAACAACAATATTACAATTATTATTAAGGATATTATTAATAAGGATATATATATAAAGAAAAAAAAGAAAGAATATAAAGAATAATTAAATTCAGTTAAGAAATAGTAAAATATTAATAAACCTATTATATTTAATATTAAAATATTTATTAAATATATTAAATTCAAATGTAAATAGTATAACTATAAGAATATTAATAATGGTAATCTGGCAGAGATCTTTTATAATAACTTTAAGATATTTATCATTATATACTTTTCGAAAATCCATTAGATTGATATATAAAAATTGTGTTAGATATTATATATATAAGGAATATATATTCTAAAAATATATATTAAAGTATTTATAATATTATATAAATAATCCCATAAGTCTATTATTAATATATAAATAAAAAAACAAGTTTAAAAAATACTAAAAGATATTAATATTAAGAAACCCAAATTCAAATCTGGAATTATTTGTAATTTTATTAAAAATAATTTTAATTATAAAAAAGAAAATAATGAAAACAGTAATATATATAACGAAAAAAAGGGGATTCTAATAATAATAAAGATAATAATAATGATTATAGTTATAAAGGCTATAGGCTACTAAAGAATAAGGGATTATTAATATATTTCAATATACAATCTCTTATTAGTTTATCAAAATTCTATATTAATAAAAAGAAATATAATAAAAATAATAATAATTTCGATTTCAAACTCTTGATATTCTATAAAATCATGTGATATACGAAGATACCAATGGATATACAATACAAGGCATTCCCCATTATACTTAAAAACAATATACTTGAGTTCTTTTACACCAACTATAAGTTGCTATTATCTACCTTTAAAGAATTATGCATCTATATACAGAATAATTTTGAGGGAAACAAATATCAATATAATATACTATTTAAATAAAACAGCATCACTTTCAAATCAACTAAAAAGGAGTATAAAAACAAACCACTTAATAAATATCTTATTATTATAATTAAGTAATTACATATACTATAATATCAACTTAATTTTACTATACAATAAATATCCTATTTATATAATAAGCTTATATTTGTATATAAGAATGTGGAGATATATAACCTAGTTTGTTTTAATCCCAAAAAAAAGATATTTGATTTAATCAATTAATTATAATAATCTATTAATATATGGGAGAGATTGTATAAAAATAAGAAAGATATAGTGCTATTTATTGATAAAAGATTCTATAGCAATAATCGGAGTAATTCTAGAAATTCTAGGAATAATAACTTTAAAAGTAATAACTTTAAAAACAACTTTTATAATAAGTCATGATATTTCAATTTCTTAAATCAATACAATTAATATTGGATATATAAGAAAAAAGGGTATTGATTTATAAAGTATTTTAAAAAGGAATAAGACAAATAAAAACGTGAATATAAGGAGAAAATCAAGGGTGATAATAATAATATATTTAATAAATATTATAATTAATAAATAATCGAATATAAGGGAAAAGCTATTAATACAAAATCTGATTTAGAAATTGAAATAAGCTTGTTTTTCACGGATCTTGATATTGAAGATAATATGAATAAAATATTTTTTGTAAACTCCGAGTTTATTAATGGTTAGAAAGTGTTTAATTAATTATTAATTAATATATTATTGTATATAATAATTAGAGATCTTATTGAGGCTACTCTACTAACAAAGAGTGTAATAAATATCTTTTATATAAGCTATATAAGTAAGGAATTCTTTGGTATATATATTGATATAGTATATATAGGAAAATCTATAGTTGGGATTAAATAATATTATGTATAGAAGCAAATTTACTTAATTATATATAATCTATAAACAATAAATATTATAAATGTATACTTTGGAAAGGGAACTATAATATTGATAGAATTATTTTATGTTATTATATTATTTGGAAATATCGACTTTTATATTATAAATATTAATATTCTATTCTTATTGAGCCTTAAGGATATAAATTATTTTAAAGTGTTTTATAATAATATTATTAATCAGTTTATTATCTCAAATAATTAATACTTTATTATTAGGAAATGTGGATATATGTTTTTAATATGGAAAGTGGATATGAATCAATTTATCCAAAAGTTAATCTACTAGAATAATTGTTATTTAATTATTATTAAGTTATAATATTTATATCGATAATTCGACTATTTATTAGTATAACACTTTTATTAAGTATTATAATGAGTAGATTATAATAAGAATAATAATACTATTAAACATTTTATTAAGTACTATAAATATTGTTAAATGTATAGCAAATTATTTAAACATTTTAGATTTATTTTATTAAAGAATACTGAATTTAATTATGTTATATATATTAATGTTATATACATTACAAACGAATTAGTTCTGTATATTGTTAATGAAGCAATATACTATCAAGCAGCTCGATTTCTTAATAATATATCCGCTAAGTACATATTTAATATTTTTAAGGAATACTAAATTAATATATATATTAAATCATCAGACTATATCATTTACAATGCAAAAAAGAATTTTGTAAGTAAAAAGTTTATTTAAAATATTAAGTCTATATTAATTACTATCAAAAGCGTATTAATTAAAATATATAACTCTATAGGTATTGTGGAGAGATATTATTACCTTTTATACTGTATATACAAGATTTTGATTAAGGAATTTAAGAACAACAATTTAACTAAAGTAATAATTTTATAAATAATAATAAAAATTATAAACAATACAACAGGACCAAATAGGCTTATTTCTATATTTCTAGTTTATAAAATATATTCTAGATTGAGTAATATTAATCTACCAATTATAATAATCATTTAATATGTAAAAGCTATAAAAAAAGCTATAGTAGAAATATATTATATTTGCGCCAAAAAATAAATCACAAAAACATTAAAATTAAGGAATAAACTATCTATAATATCAATTCTTACTCTACCTTTGAATTCAAAGGTTTTGATATAAAGAAAAAATAAAGGAAATAATATATCAAGCAAATGAACTGGATTATACCCCCTGATTGGGACAGATAAAAAGATATATGAGGTAAAGCTCTTCAATAAACCAACTAAATTCTATTTTGTATCTATATAACCCTTTTATATAAAACCAGAAGAAATTAAATAAAATAATGGAAATATAGATAATAATAACAGTGATATTATAGTAATTGATATATTATAAATAAAGATATTACAATTTCAAACACTATTATTAGTAGTACAATTAGATATATAATTATATTATTGTATAAAAAATAATTTAATTAATATAATTAATATAATAAATATTAATATCAATTCATTATAATTAATTATATTTTTATAAGAAGATACATCTATAAAATATATAGAATCCTGATGCAAGAAAATTAATAGATTAATGGAAAATAGAGTTTTTAAAATTATTTCAAAAACTAATATTCCATTTGGAATGAAATTATTCAAATTACAATTTATTAATGAAATGAAGGATAAAGATACTAATAAAGTATACATTAAGTTACAATTAGTAATTTAAGTATATCAAAATAAAAATAAAACTATTATTTTAATATAATTACTAATTATTCAATATATTAGTTAATATATTATTTTTATATTTACTGTTATTTTGTAAGTATTAAATAAATATATTTAAATCTATTTACAAGATATTACATAGGTATATACTCAATTAACTATAATATTAAACAAATCGATTTACATGGAAATACTGAAAAAAATCGGATTCGAAGATGGGTATATTCTATACATCATTAAATCCCTATATAACATCCCTAAGATAAAAAACTACTAATTTGGAATCTATTATAATTACTATAGGGATAAGCTAAATATAATGTAATCAATATATAACTCCTATTTACTCTACTTTAATAATAATATTAATATTATAGAACTTTAAATAAATAATATTCTTATAATTATAGATAAAAGATTTATATATTTAGAATAAGAATAATTGGGTAAGGCTTATTTTATAATTAAAAACAAAAAGTAATTTATTAAGAATTATTTATTTAAGTTTAATAATAACTTAATCATTTTCAAAAGTGATAAAATCTATTTGAATTAGGAGAAACAGTATAATAATATTAAAATGATTATATTAGGAAATGTCGATATATACAATATAAAAGGAAAAGTTTGAAAAAATATTATTTCAAAGAATTAATATATTATTCAATATATAAGAGAAGTATATATTACAATTATATATTAATTAGAGATATTATATTATTTCTCTATTATTATTCAAATAATAGATTCAAAAAAGGAAAATGTGGTTAAGCTTAATAAGATTATCAAATAGCAAATAGACAATTCTATAAGAGGATTTACATTTGTATTTTTAGATATGGATTTTATTCAATTAATTGTATTTACAGATATATCTTTTGCTAATAATATTGATTTATTATTACAAATTGATTATATTATTTGCTTAATGGATAAATACAATAATGCTAATATTATCTATTGGATATCAATTAAATGTAAGAGAATTACTAGAAATATACTAGCTTCTGAGCTATATATACTGGTTCTAGGCTTTGATATCGGAATAGCTATTAAAGGTATTGTTAATACTATTTTCAAGTTTAAAAAGCTAATATTACTTATATTATATATGAACTCAAAGTCTTTATATAATCTATTAACTAAATTTAATACGAGTATAGAAAAGTAGCTTCTAATCGATATTATAGCTTTAAAACAATACTATAAGAATAGGGAGATTATGGAGATTAAATAAATTGATGAGAAATCGAATCTTGCAAATGTTATAATCAAAAATGATATATGTTAAGTATTAAAGAATTTAATTGATATTAATAAGATAGTTATTAAAATAATACATTGGGTAGAGAGGGAATAGGGAAATAGGAGTTAAAAAAAGCTAAAAGAAGTTAAGAGAATATTGTATTTAAAGGAATGGATTATGAACTAAAGTATATAATTATATTTATCTTTAGAAAGTTGCTAATGTTGGGATATCGATTATATAATCAAAGAGGGCACTATATTAGCTAGCGTTGTACTAGCATTATCTTATATTAAGTATTAGCTTTTTATAGATAATAATGATCAAGAACGAATACAATTATAATAGACTAAAGTACTTTACACTTATATCAACCAAGTTGATACCAACAGTAAAAATATCTACGGGAACGTGCATTGATGCTCGTTCATTGCTTCCTGACATTTACAAATGATATGTGTTTTCACACCTCATTCACTTGATCAATATGGTTATTAGAAGCTGAAATTTTATATTGTTCGAACTCAAAAGTCGCTGCTCAACTTCTATGTCCTACAAATGCTCATCACTACCTCATAAAAACTTCCCGACGTATCCCGGGTATGAAATATTATCACGTTTGAAAAAAAAAAAAAAAAAATCCAGCCGTTAAGCTGGCAACCTGCGCATGTGCGCCCAGTCCACCAAACTAGGCTTTGCCCTTCTGCCCTTTTCCTTTTGGTGTCTTTCCGAGCTTGCCCTTGCTGACATTTTTTCGCTGTGTTGCAGTCCAAGGGGTGGAGTGTCCCTCGTAGTCAAAATTATCTTTTGGTGCTGGCTTCTTTGCTTTCTCTTCTTCTGGCTCATTCATGAAAGCCTCGTATTCGTCAAGCACGATTTGCTTTTCCCTGCCTTTGATCACTTTCTTTTGTCCAGTTGGAGTTGGAAGTGTCTCGTAAAAATTATCAAAGGACTGCTCCTTGATGCTGTTCTTCTTGCCTTTGCCCTTGGCCTTGGCAATTCTCATCGGTGTTGTCGGAGTCGACACCGGTGTCAGAAGCCCATTTCTGGCTTCTCTTTCTCTGACTCTATTGCTTCGTCTCAGAGTCGTCGGAGTCATTAGAGGATCTTCATTCTGGACCTCCTTAGCACCTCTTCCCCTGGTGGTTCTTCTAGGTAATGTCGGCGTCATCAATGGCAGTGGTATTTCATCTGCAGCCTCATAATCACTCTCAATTATGATATATTCCAGAGTTTCTATAGGTTCGGAATATACAGAGCTTGATTGAAGACCCAATGCACTCCAGAGTGGAGTGATGTTGTCCAGGATTCCGAAGATAATCAAGGCGCCCAATGCAGTGAATACGGTTTGCAAGATGCTTGTGTTGTTTTCTCTAGTTGCCCGACTAGTTCTTCTTGCGATGGCAGTTTCGTTGTACCACGAGTATGACATGGCTTAAGAGATGTAGAAGATTTTCTTTCTTGATTGAGAGAGAGTGAAGGAAGTAACTTGATGTTTATTGAAAACTCGTGTCGTTGACGAAGAGTAAGACGATGGGAGTTTTAGATTTGTATTCTGAGATTTGAAAAGAGAATTGTGTTAAAGTTTCTGTAGAAAGACTTTCTGATGTGTTATAGAAAGATCCAGATTGACTGGGAGCTTTCAGATACTTATACAGGATTTGGTCTAGGTTTGCGAATCTTCAATACGGTCTATCAGCCGTAACTCGTATCATGTTGGCAAACATATCTGGTTAAGTACGGTTCCGGATCAGCTACAGTGCGATACGATCTACGGTATTTGATCATCATTCTTGCGCAATACGTCTGAAAGGGACGGCGAAAGGGGGAGTAAGTTGATGCTCGCTAAAAAAACTTAATGTTTACTACCGCGATATATTATAACCCATTCTCTGAAAACGTTTCCTCCTGTTATTTCCAAAATTACTTCATTTAGGTAGATTTTGAAGGTCCTCTCAGTTTTCTACCTTTGTCAAATTTATATAAAGATGCAATCTACTACATGCTTCTCTAAAGAATTACATCCCAAAGAACTCCATGACCATCAATAAATGTAAATGAAACAATGACCACCAGGTGGACCTCGCTTGGTAATTATGTCATGCAGTAACGCAACCACAAAAAATGCGTTTTTATTTTGAACTTTCAAGTACAGTGACAGTCTGCAAATTTTCAATCTCATTATCAGAATATTCAATAATTATGAATTTTACCCTGAAAACTGTTCGGCCATGTGGTCAAATATCCAGCCAATCCGAAGTAATAAACAAGTTATGCAATTCCTGTTTTGAGTTCACCAGGTTCGCTCGTTTGAGCCTATAATTGGTCCTCTAAAAAGCCATCGTGAACTTCCCGCGCTGACATCACTCTCTGAGAAGAAAAATATGAATGAAAGATATTAGCACCTTGTTTCCTTGAAATGAATGAGAATAAAATTTGCATATGAAAATTTTATGTATATAAAGTCATCAGAAGAATTCTTCAAGCTCCTCGCGTTTCGTGTACAAAAATCGCTAAAGTTACATCGAAAAATACCTAGTATCTAACCCCGCCATACAAACCCATCAATAGTCGAAGTCAAGCTCACCCCACTTTCCAAAATGGGTATCCCCTACAGTAAACAGATCCACTCCGCCTTCGACCAGTCGCAAATAATGATGCGGCGACTCCAAACCGAAGTCACACCTCTCGTCGCAGCGGGGTATCCACTAGTTGCATCCGGCTTTGAAGTCCTCAAGACGACAAAAAATATTGCCATACTATTAGCTGTAGTACAAGTTTATACGGCTCTTATGCTGACGGTTATTTTTGGGGTTGGCTGTATGTTGTTGGTAACGATGAATCCGGATTTGGAACATGAGAGAAGCAGGATGATTAGTCCTGTTGTGAGAGGGGGAGTGGAATGGATTGAAAGGTGGGGAGGGTGGATGAGTTGGGGTGTCAAGGTTGGGATTGTGTGTGGAGTGGCGGGGATGGGATTGGGGATTTGGAAAGGGGAGAGAGCGGGAGAAATGGAGAGGGAGATGGTGGTTGAAGGAGAAACCGAGGAGACGGGGAGTGATGACAAGGAGGAGGAGGATGGAAGTGATGAAAAAAATAGAGTGGACGATATCGATGATGCTGGAAAGTAAGAGGCCCATCCACACCATCTTTTTATGAGTATCATGATTTTATGAAACCTCCTCGAAATTCTATCATTGGGGTTTGATTTCTCGGGGGGTGCGATACCACTTTGTAATGTAGGAGTTAATAGGCTATTTGGGATCTGGTTTGAAATTTTTTATGAATTCCATGCATCTTTAATATCTCGGAACTGATGCGAATGCGATTTTGTCTGTATTTCGAAGCTCGAATAACACAATTGATGCTAGTACACTCTTGTTACGTACATACTTGTTGAGATTGCATATGGACCTACAACCCTCCCTCGAAACTATATACAATGCACCTTTGTGAACAGTTCTTGACTCACTCTATGTCTAAAGATTTGTTTCATCTTTCTCGCAGGAATCCTTAATGACCTCGCGAGAATCTGTCTGAATTCTACCATTGATCACTTTTCGTTGAATTCATCAGCAGGATATCCATAATTTTGTAACTTTAAACAGTGTCGTCAATATTATCCCCTGGCCAAATCAACCAAAGTCATAAGTTAACCTTTCGTCGCTCATTCGGATATGTATCGCCATGAGCTCCAACACAGTGTCTGGAAATATCACTTCAAATCACAAAAAGGGAGAAACTCTTCAAATGTTATCAGCATATATGATCAAATACTACTACGTCAAGAAGAGAGTCAATCGGAATTTATCGACAGTAGCGTCGAATGCCTGGATGATTGCCATCACAAGGCGGAGAAAATGAATTGTAAACCAATTATTAAAATAAACGCGGTGTTATGATCCTTGGATCAAACTCCCCGCATTAACTCAATCCTTCAGAATGAACACCGAAAGTGTGTATTGTATGCTTGCCATCCAAAGAACACCGTAGAAACTTTATACTCTATAACCCATCAACCCCATGCCTTCCTCCAAACACCTCCTTTCTCTTTCTCCCTGCCCCTGCCCCTCTTCTTTCATCTCCACGAATACGCCCAAGTTTGAAAATTACCAAAAACTCCTCTGGACAGAAGTTGATCGCAGATGCAAGTCCCCGCATATCTCACTAACGGGAAACTTCCCCAAGACTTCGCCATAGCAGTAGCCCACTTGCCCTCCACCAAGGTCTTGAACTTGTCGACATGGTGTTCTTTAGGAAGTTGCGTTCCCATTGTTCCGAGCATAAATCGAGTTTCATTGCCATGGATACAGCAATGCAAGTGTGGAACCAGTACGATGATCTCTTTAAGAGAAGTGTAATTCAATAAGACTGGTCGACGGCCAACACCGTAATTTAGACTCGAGAAATATTCATACGCAAGGGCAATGCGCTGGATCAATTTTTTATTTTTGAAAGAACTAATTGTTGGTCTCGCTCTCTTGTCTGGATCTATCTTTGATTGACAGTGCAGAATATCGACTTTGGGGTCAAAGTACGCGCGGCTCATCGATATGTTCGAGATACCAGGAAGATGTGCTAGAGGTTGCTCTAAAAGTTTGTAGGTCTCTAACGCGAATTGTCGACTTGCCCTATTGATGGATAGTGCTATTGGAGGCTTAGCACGAAACATACCCTGGCCGTTAGCTGCAGCATGTGCAGCGGCATTTAGGTTTCTCTGCTCTGTCGTCTGGTCATCGATAGCGCTATGGACAGCAAAACTTGGATCGATTAAGACGCAGGGCTGAAGGTTCAAGTCGAACATTCTCTGGCCAGGGAATGTAAACTTGAAGATTGAGAATTGCATTTCGGTGAGGATCTTCTTCCATTCGTGCCTGGGTTTGAACTTGATGTTGAACTTCATTATCAACCTAGGCTTAGCTGATGGATCAAGTTCAGATGCAGGTACTCTCAAGATAACCGTCTTTCTTTTGTGGGCCAGCTCCTCTGGAGATTCGCGCTCCTCGCGCTCCGCGCGTTCTCCCTGCTGGACGGCGCGACGTTTGTTATAGGCTTCGATAGCCAATGATGAAGTAGGGCCGAAAATGGAAAGTTGATTGTTGGAATCCATTTTGTAAAGAAAGTATAAATTGACGGGTAATGGTGTGGGTACAAACAAATATATTGGTAGTCAGAGTATATTTGTAGTGATGAGACTTTGATAAGAAGTTGAAACTAATCTGGTCGAAAAACAAAAGCAGTGAATGTCAGAAGTGCGAATTGATTTGTTCACAGATGTCTCTTGGTCAAACTATCTGTGAAATGAAGAAGAGCTAGTTGAAGAAGTTGTTTTCAAGAGCGATCATTCTGGTCCTGAAATACCTTTTAGAATTCCTTCTCAAGGTCTCTCTTCAAACCCTCTACGAAACGGTCCTGAACAGCATATAACTACAGCAAAGGCAACAATACGTGGAGCCGTATGGAAGCGCAGCGATCTTCTTCTTCCCGTGCCCCAGGCCTTCATTTTCATCTAAATTCGTTCAATACGTGCTGGAATTGGGGTTGAGCCTGAGTGAATACCTAGTATACAGAGACTGAGTTGAATGCTGATCAAGTGACTTACATTACAGCTGCTGTAAAGCCCGTACTGAGTTGTCTAGCACATCTATATCCCTGCCCTTCATATCTAGTCAAAGACAATATCATTAAGCTGTACCCTCATCAAAAATCCAATGAAGTCGCTAGGTAGTTTCTGTCGTTCCTGGAGCTGCAATGAACATCGCGCTCAACGATTTATAAACGGTAAACAAGATTTCTTGAGACATATCGCTAGCATCGAAACCGTATTACTTTCTCTATGTCTCTGTACCTTCCCAGTCAGCAAAAATGAGATCAAAGCGTATCGCCTTGAAAGTTATTAGGATGGACCATGACTGATTACGACGGCACAACCTGATAGTAAGTTTTGTTAGCTAGGTAGCTTCAGATACATCCAAACGAGCGAAGTTATTACTGGAAGCAGAGAATATATAGCGAAGTGATTATCGAGAGCCCTAACAACCCACAACTTCTGTTTTGTTCTTCCTATGAACTCCTGTTTGCTCGTACATGGGAATAGAAAGGGAACTTAAAATACCGTCAAGCAGAAATTCCATGAAAGTGACGAGACAGAGCACAAAACACGCTCATCTTGCAACCCTAATCGCCCTAGCCGGGACTCCCAACTCTCCATCTTCAAGCCACATCCATACCATCCACTGAGATCTTTCCGGCAAGTACACACACCCTTTATCTACTTTCATCTCACAAACATACTGCCTTCACGAGACCATACATACACATGGACCAGACAATATCATTATTCCCATTCCCCAACAGCAAATCAGTGATTTGACATCTAGTCCATAACTGCTCAAACCAAGCAAAACCAAGCAACCTCAAGCAAGCAAAGATAAACGCCTCAAAATACACATATCTCACGATCATCACCTTCACGAATTCATGTGTCTTCACAACCTCAAAAAAACAACAGTTCATATTTTAATCAACTTATTTATTCTCCAACCATTTTCCCCCCTCAAAATACAAACAGCGCCATTAGTAGGGTGGTGACCCAAGCCAAGTGACTTAAGCCAAAAGAAAAGTAAAGGTCACCACCTCCGATATTAGTTGAGTAACCTGAAGTCTTCCTACTGACGAGCTTGACCGCAAACTCCTGCTAAACGGTACATGGAAATGCAAACCCCAACCATGATTGATGCAGAAATGGCGTTTTAGTATGCAGAATCCCATCACATGTGCACATTGTGTCAATAAAAAGGAAAGGTATGAAGTAGAGAACAGATGACTAATATGGACGTGGTCTCTGTATCATCAGAGTTTCTCTGAAAGAGAATGCTTCGGGGATACAGAAATTTTGCGGGTAGGCTGGTTGCGTGGAGATGACACACGAATCCAGAGATAAATGATCAGTTTGATGGGCTGGGAGATATAGAATTTGCGAGGATCTGTTTCTTTGCTCGTTCATAAATGTGAGACGGCTCATTTATGATTCTTCTTCAGTCTTTTTGAAAACCCTATGATTACGTTAGCTTGGTATGTGAGAGGAGTCATGTGAAGGGGTCGCACAAATGTCTTTCATAGAAACTGAGCATCTATTTTTCGTGTTAGCTGGAGACAATCAATTACATATCTTTGGACTCTACCTTCTGTGGGCAACGTTTGTAAACTTGATGCAATGGGTGTTGTGACTTGGCTCCACCCTTCCATGTCAAGTATACAATAACTTCCGCATTAGGTCCTTCCATAGCTTCAATTGTGACAACATCATCCTCCCAACTTCCTATTGGTGGTTTGAATGAAGTTGCTTCTCGGGATGCAGGTGGTGTCGAAGAGGCGGGGTGACCATTCTTTCTTGACCTCTTCCCGTTGGATTGAGGAGTACTAACACCAGTACTTGGGCGACCACGCTTCTTTGATTGCTTCTTTTCCGCTGCTTCGGCTGCCTCTGCTCTCTTCTCATTATATTGTTCGATGAGTTGTTCTTTACCACCGACAGTCTCGAGGTATGCGTTCAGAATGTCTTGCGCAGTTTCCCTTGGAAATTCAATATCAGTCAAGTAATGGTAGAAGGAGTAAGTGAAACTTACAAATTCTCTTCCGGCTCCCACGTCATATCTGACTTCTTTTCATAACCTTCCCACTTAACCTGGAACCTCAATACGCCCTTCAAAAGTGTTAGAAATCTCCATCATAGCATTGAAAAATGGGTTCACCAACTTCCTCGTCAAAAGAATGCTTCAGAATCTTTTCAACGACATATCTGCCGTTGGGTTAGTGACTGAACGTGAGCATTGCAAGTATAACCGTCGCATACTCATCTTCTGCTTGCTCCTCATCGCCTTCTTCATCCGACTCAACCTTCAACTCCTCTGCAGGCTCTGACTCTTCTTTCTTGCCCTTTCCCTTTACTGGCTTTTCAAATTCTTGTTCGCTAGCATCGGAAACCGAACGCTCGTCATCGCTAATTTCTGTAAAAGGTGAGCGCGGGCCAGATAGTTAAAACAAATCAAAAGATATAATTCATGTAAACCCAGCTGGACTCTATTTCCAAGACTCTGTGATGCGATGTGATTTGTGCGACTTACGAGGAGGCATTATTGCGACTAAGCTTCAAATATGCGCAAAATAGGTTGTGATCGTTTCCTGACACTTTCGAAACTCAATTGAAATAAAAAAATCGAAATAGAAGACGAACTTCACTTATAATAGTTGAAAATGGATGCGCAGCTCCTTGAAGGTGGTGGATATTGAAAGAACTGTGGAAATAATCAGAAATGTGAAGGAGACGCGAAACTATCGAAAGATCAAGTTGCTTGGTGACAAGTTCGTGTTTTCACCAATCATGAAATAGTGGATTAGATAGTCACAGGAAGATACTTGTTGGAGCTCGGATTAATATCGGCCCGAGTCGGTAATTCAGATATCATTCTAAACGATCTCAATACTTTCAGATATCATCTTCAACACTACCACATAAATCCATTCATCAATGATACATGAATCATCTCAAGGGGAATTCAAAAATTCAAGCACACTCGATCTCAGCCATACCAGTGAACAATATTTATTCCTGGTCATAGGAAAAGGGAAGGTGAGTTTTTTTCAGTCACATAGGGTAGAATTTTGGATATGATTGTTTATTAGTTAACTCTTCTAGACTATCCAGGTTCTTATGTATACAAGACAAACAATGAAGTCATAGTAAGTTAAATACAAACTTGCATTATCAACTTCCATATATATTTGATCTTTGTGTATCTCAAACACCAATTTCATCCTTTTGTAACCTTTAAATTCCATGATGCTCAACCATGGTAGACTTTGCACCCAAAGGAAAACTACTAGCACTCATACCGTGCTTAAAAGCTTGTCTAGGTCCCTCCCCACAATCAAACTCACATCCCTCGCCACTCCCTGGGTGCTTTTCTGTCATTCTCCGATTTCTTTAGCCCCTCCGCGATGCCCCCCTTCACTTCTTCCCCGCCCCAAAAACCTCACATTCTGTAGCTTCGTATACGGACTCTGCATGTCTTACGTGAATTTCATTCACGCATTAGGAATCCTACACTTATTTCTTCTCACTAAATACAGAATCATCGGACACCCCACTTACTCAACTAAATTTGCACCAAGAAATTGTATAGAACAGACGTCGCGCCTTCGATTTTGGATTTATCGGTGACTTTGGACTAGGTTGTTGAGGATTAATCCGTAGCGAATTGTGTTCGCCTTATGGAATATCATAATCAATCAAAGGGTGGGCTTGTTTCGTATGCCGATTGCTGGTAATGTCGTTTTTTCTATTGCTTGCCTATTTTGAGTTAAGTCTTACTACAGGAAATTGATGATAGCGTTAAAAGTGATACGACTGGCAGGAATCATTCAGTTTGCAGCCTTCTAGTGTTGAGAGAGGTGTGTCAACAATATGTGTTTTTCAAAGGGAGTGTGTCTGTCGGTGGTCTTATCACGTTTCCCCTCAAACCCAGCAGCATGAAGACTTTCGTCGTCCAATTTAACTCAGATCAGGCGTTCAGGTATAATCAATGGAACATTAAAAGGTCTTTTTATTCCAAAGTCCGCTGCTAAGCCTTGTTCGTGCTTCCTCTTCCCACTTTTATGATAGATGTAGAATCTTGAAAATAGCCCTAAGCCTTCAATGAAAGGCTTATGCGATGCATAAGTCTCCTCATTCTCGGTACCTGTTGTACCTGTTTGATAGAATTATTTCAACTATATTTCACGCGCATGGACGCCGCATATAGCAACACGATGAATAACAAAAAGGTATACAACAATGGTAATTTTCTGTCCGGTGACAAGTCTCGCCTGTTCGATCCAATACTCAGCGTTGATGGTGATGGCAATTGAATCATCTACCTGCGCGGCTGGCTTGAACGGAGCGACCTTTGCTTTCGTGACATTTTCTGGCTCTGAGACAAGCTTTGGAAAAGTCGGTTGGTGGAGAGCTTGAAGTAGAGACGATGGGTGCCAAAGAGAAGTTTATTGATGCCTTTGGTTCTTGAAAATCAAATCAAATAAGTCTAATTATAATCGGCTCACTTGAGCATTCGTTGGGCTTCTTATCCCAAGCCTAGATATACACATGCACTGCATGGTGTGCATCACTGTGTGATGTTATTCGTGCGATTTCACATCCTCCCAGCTCTCTGAAAGGCAGATATATTGGCCGACTTCATGAGCCATTTCCGTTCAATTGGAATACCTTCCCAGATTAAAGAATCTTTCCTAGAGTAAAAATCTTGGCCAGAGAGTAGAGATGATATGGTGGCAGTGGTAGACAGGATCAACAGAAAGGAATTTGACAAGAAATAGCTCTAATGCTTCGTTCTGTTACCTTGCTTAAGACTATTTCCAATCCAATCTTCCTTCGAATCTTTCGATAAAACAAGAGATAGAAGAGGAATAAAGCTGTAAACATCTTTTCCTCAACTAGTCTAATTTTACTGACGCTTTTCATTTCCAAGCTTCACTCCAGGTTGACTTGAGTAAAGTTTGAGATCAACCCTTGATTAGTCATCCGATAATCCACTAGATCACGAGGTTTCCTGCCCAATTCGTGCTAAACCCTGACTTCTGCCTGGATAAAAGTGGGGTATTTCAGGCTACCTCCTCCATTGCCACATGTCACACGTCTCTCTCATTAAACATTTCACCTGGACATACAACAAACGAGGATTTTATCACAGACTTCATGTTTTTCACGTTTCAATGAGAATCCCTTTCTCAAAAAGTATAAGTAATTGAATGATTCTTCATCGAAATTCAAACATTTCATTGATTCCTTTTTCATACTCTTCATACACATATCTATTCCTGTCACGCTCAATTCTACAATTGTGTCAACCATCAACTTACTCTGCCACTCCTTTGAATCAACATTACATACTTCCTACAAGAAAATTCTTTCATCAATTCATTATGCCTCGCGTCAAACGTCCCGTCGCAGAAGTTGAGGAAGTCGAAGCAATCGATTGGAGTCAATATGTTGTCACTCACTTGAAAGCTGAACTCGAGCGTCGTCAACTCCCAAAGACTGGCAAGAAAGCAGATTTGGTAGCACGTCTTCAAGCATCTGATGAGGAAGCATTGGCCAATGAACCCGAAGCTCCTGTCCCACAACATCCCCCTGCTGAAGCTGGTTCTTCTACCACTTCTGATGCACCACCGAAGAACAAGAGGGCCAGGAAGGAAAAGAGTCCTGATGTTGTGATTGAAGGACAACTTGCATCTGATGTCGTCGTCTATCAAAATGTTGATGCTCGTACTGGAGAGAGACGAGAGAGAGAATTTGTTGCAGAGCCTGATGCCAAGTTCAAAGATAAGGTCAAGCGAATCAAAAAGGAGCGTATGTTCATGTTGAACAGGAAGAAAGTTACTGAGATAAATGGAAGAGATCATGAGGATTTCGATATTGCGGGTAGTACCGGTAATATTTATCAAACCAAGATTGGACATGTTCCAAGTTGTACCTGTATGGATGCAGTAAGTGGTACCATTTTCTCCTGCATGAATCAATACTGACCCAAAATCAGAGAATTCGTGGTCAAAAATGCAAGCATATTAACTGTAAGTATTTCCGCACTCTAATTAGCATCTAGACATAAACTGAAAGATTATAGATGCCTTGATAATCATTTATAAGGCCCCCATGCATCTTTGCTACCAACAAGCATTCTTATCCCATGAACTGGAGTTCATCTGGACCAACGCACCCGTCACCCGTGCACCTGACGGACACGACCCAAATGCTGGTCCCGAGGATGAGAGCAATTACAATGGCAAACGCAAACCTATCGAAGGCGAGTGTCCTATCTGTGTCTTCGATATGGATCCTGCCACCGAAGAGATCGTCTGGTGTAAAGCAGCTTGTGGTCAAAACTTCCACAAGGATTGTTTTGCTCAATGGAAAGCTAGTAAGCATGGTGGACCTGTCACTTGTGTTTATTGTCGTACTCCATGGCAAGACGATGATGAACCTCCCAGACCTGTTCCAGGAAGTTTGGCTTCGTTGAAAGAATCCGCGCCTAAGGTGGGCAGTTATAAGAATATCGGTCACATGGACATCTATTCTCAGGCTGCGACCGGAAAGAGAAAAAGTTAATGTTGCTTCATGTCGAATCTTTTCCATACGGGAGGAGGATCAAAATGTGGACGTTCTTCAGAAATGGTGGTGAATGTATAGATGCATTCTTGCAGTGTGTTGCTACGGGAAAGGCGAATTACAGATAGCTGGAGGAAACAAGGGGACAAATGTATTGCCGGATGTTACTACAGGATTTCCAACATGGAAGACACGATGTTACGAATTTCTTTCAATTTTTCTTGCAATTCACAATCTAAGAGGACAGGGGGTAATGATATACCCATTCGCTATCTGCTGTATTTAACTTTTTAACTCCAAATTAATTTTGCTCATTTCACTGCCTATTTCATCAATGATGATTCTCGCTTCCGATCGTGTGGTAATGTAATGTGATATCATATCGTTGGGAATTTAATTGCAGGTACAAGGTACAATAGATATATCTGTGAAAAAAGGGGATTTTGTGGATGCATTACAATCATACTTATTACTATTAGATATTTATCCTTTCTTGATGGTTACAGAGAGGTGAAGGATTGGGAATTTGAGGTTTGGGCTTTGGGTCTTGGGTTTGGAAGAGTAGGGAGGGGGGGAGAAGTAGTGGATGGTGGACGTTGGATGGTGGATGGTGGATGATGGATGATAGATGGTGGAGGTTATGGGGAGGTATATGGTGGTTGGTGGTTAGTGATTGGTATATGGTATATGGTATATGGTATATAGTGGATGAATGTTGGAGGAGTGGAAATGGGGTTGAGGCTGAGGAAGGGGAGATGTAGAGAGGAGTAGAGAGGAGTAGAGCGGAGTATCTGGGGTTTAAGATTGGATTGGGTTGTATTGGATTGTATTGTATTGTATTGTATCATATTATATTGTATTATACTATATTATATTGTATTGAACTACAAAAACTACACATATTGGAAAGAAAAAAAATAGAGATAAACGAATAGAAAGAGAAGGTAAGAGATGAAAGAATTAAAATTGAAATTGAAACATAACAAAATAAAATAAAATAAAATAAACTCGTATCGTATTGCATTGAATTATATCATATTATATCATATTATATCATATTATATCATATCATATTACACTACATCATATCCTATCACAATACATCATACCGAATTCGCATCTAGCTGAATCTACAGTATCGAGCATGGACATAGAATAGAGTAGAGGGGAATGTTCGAGTACCAGACGCGTGAGATGAAGTCTCGTATCATCATTTAGGTAGCAAATAGCAAGGAGGAATCTATCTCATTTCATTTCATTCATTACATCTTACTCTATCCCATCCCATTCCATCCCATTTATTCCACATGCGTAGGTAGCTTAATGCCAACTACAAAGGCCCATCTCAACTTTCAAAAAAGATTGTCATTTTATCACCGATGTATGAATACATGAATGAAGCAGAGGCAGATATCATATTATATCTCACTAACTCGTGTGTATCTGATCTTTTTTCATTCTTCCAATTTTAAAGACAGATACATGTAAGATAAGAGACATCTAACCCCGCAATTTTATTTCCCATTCCTTCAACTCACTTCCTCGATCCCTCCAGAATAGGTACATACAATTTTGCAATTTATCCTCCATCTCCATCTCCATCTCCATCTCCATCTCCATCTCCATCTCCATCTCCATC